>CM076580.1:690522345-690830696 GCA_034641835.2 Pinus albicaulis
GAAAGAGAGGTGATCAGGCTCCCCTAATCCAAAAATTATGCAAAAAACTAAAAATTAGTTACTCTGTAGAACAAATCCATGGAAAAATAAAACAAATTATATTTTTTACCTGCGGGAGAGCAGTGGTCGACCATACTAACCAACAGTGTTTGAATCATAACTTCTTCTTTTTTCGTTTGATTTGAGTGATTCCAAAGCCAAATGAGAGATAATTCAATTTTTTATCTCCAATAGAAACAGGTTTTAAAAATTCCATGTAATGGTATGCTAAACTTGCTTATAACAACTTGCATAATAGAGTCATTTTTGATTTTCCAGCTCAGACCACTAGTTGGTATTTCAAGCATAAATTATTCGTTTGATAGCGGATTAAAGCGATTCAAATTGGAAATTAAATTATATTAATTTATTGATCTCCAATAGAAACATGTTTTGAAGACAAGAATAATTGATGGGTCAAATACGTTAAGGAACAACCGCGAAAACAGAGTTTCAGGAGTGCTGATTTATGATAGGCAGTCAGTATTTTGGTCATAAATTCCTCATATGATATCAAAATTGAGTGATTCAAATTGTGTTGTAAACTATATTTGTATATGAATCTCCCATAGAAATTTTTTTTAAAAATATAATCATTTAGGCCTCAAAAAATGGACTGTCCCAACTCTGTTCTTGAGCTGCCTACTAGACACCCTGTCGATGTTTTGGTTCTAAATTTTTCGTTTCAAATCCAAATACAGTGATTCAAATTGGGTTAGAAAGTAGAGATCAAGGGCTACTTAGGATATAATTTTTTTTTTTAAATATTCATTTTTGGTCTTCCAAAACATGACTGTCCCAACTTTGTTTTCAGGAATTTCATCAAGCCCGCAAGCCAAAAAAATGATATTCAAACAATTTTTCATATTGATGATAAAAATGACTATAAGTGTTTTTAGAATGGTTATTTTTAATATAATTCATCTACATATACAAATAAATTAAAATATTTATCATCAATGTTGATTTCACAGTATGTTGCAACAAAGAAACAACTATTTTTAAAAAAATAAATAAAAAAACGTGTTTGTTTTATTTCCTCTTTTATTTATTTCTCCACTATCCTACTCTGAATTGGAAAATTAATATGATTATGTATAAGAGTATTTCCAGTGGAGCCATTTCCTAAATAAGGCTTCAATTATGTACATACCCAAATTTGAAAAATGTATGTTAATAAAAATTAGGGTATGAGAAGCCAACTTCCCTTGAAAAGATGGTGCCAAAAATTGTTGAAGTATGGAGTGATGTTGCAAACAAATGATGGAGTGAAACCAATATTCAATATATTCTTTACTTCCTTGATTTCCCATAGCCATCATATCATGAAGTTCTTGAGCTTTTAAAATGGTTTGTTGGTGCAAACTAAAAGAAACCTAATTTTCTTTCATAACTTCTACAATTTTTGGATTTGATTCATTCTGAGTCTTAGTGTAAGTTTTTTCCAATGGTACATGTGAGATAGAATGGGTGGGAAGGGTGGGTTAATTTTGCGTTTCAATATTGTAAGCATGTTGTACTGGTTTATTATCGTGTGGGTGTGGAATGAGTTGAGCAAGAGATTGTGTAGAGAATGGAGCCTCTTGATGATGTAGTTGATTGTGTTGAGTGGATGATTTTGATCGACAAACAAGGTGTTGTGAAAGAGATGGAAGATGTGTTTGTGCTACAATATGAGGGAGAGTATTCATGCAATCATAATGTGAACCATGGCAAGCTTGTAGAAAATATTGGTAGTGATTATATTGAGATTGGCATGGCTGCCCTAACATATGATTATTCCATAATGAATTATGCAAGTAAGAGAATGAAGAGGAAGTGTTTTGAACCATACCTGTTAACGTTGTTGCAACTTCCCCATATCTTTGATATGCCACTTCCAAATTTGATAAGAAAGAACAGCTATCTAGGGGATTCTCCTTTCGATAATGAGGGAAAAACACTTCATCAAATTTTTGATTTCTCTGAACTTGCAAAAAATTCAATTGTGAATTTAGAAAGCTAATAAAATCAACTTTAAAATTTTCAAATAAAACATTGATTTCAGCTCTTATGTCTCTTTTTTTTTTTGTAAGTAAGTCAGGATCATTATATTATAATATAAACAGAGATTACAACACAGAGGCTCGAAGACTTATGGCTTTGACATAACATTGGCCTGCTTCTTTTCAAGCTTACAAAGGACTCAGAATGACTGGGCTGTAAACTAGCCAGATTTAGAACCACTTTAGCCCTCAGAGAAAACATCGTGGCTACCACGCAGGGTTGCCCATGAAGAAAAACCTGAACAAAAGAGTGGTGACGGCTAGAATGGCCTCTTACAAGTTGATAGCTATAGGAAACCAACATAAGTACAGACGTAGAAGGAAATAGGTAGACCAGTCGAAAAAACACATACAGAAACTGCTGAACCATTAGAGAATAGGACTGGAAGCTCTGGAGTGTCCCGCCTCGCCTGGATTCGCACTCTCACCGCCTGTCATTGGAGCTTGGGGCTTGAAGCGTCTGATAAAAGTGGCCTGCAAGTCGTCCGTGGGAATTTTGATTGAGACGTGGAGAATGTGGCGGAGGTATATCTCGAATCGTCGGATGAAATTCTCCAGAGCCTTGCCATGCTGGTGGAGTTCCTCTGCTAATGAGTTGAAAGCAACTTCCAATTTGTCAAGGCGAGCTGTGTTCCGTGCTGACGCCATGGAAGTGGTAGCAAATGTTTCCTTTACCGCTGCTCCCTGCATGGCTATCGCTTTTTCCAGCATTGTTTTCACTTGCCAAGCCACAACTTGGGTTTGCAGAAATTGTGTTTGGCGCGTGGAGGGAGTCCCTGGATCAACTAGCCAATCAACTTCCTCACTAATGGTGGTGTCATCCATCCTTGTCCTAGCAAGTTCCACTTCCTCTTCCAAAACCTCGATTGTTTGCTTGCCGCGTTTAGAAACGGAGGCTTCATAGCAATCCTTGGCACTCTTGAGGGCCTCTGAAGCTTTTATGCTACTCAAATTAAGATCAGCCATGGCGTCTAGGTCTGTGAGAGCAGAGATATCGCTTAGAAAACAAGAGCCTAACTTAGACGTTGAGTAGAGGCCGCTTTTCAAAGACAAGAATTAGAATGAAAGGGCGAGCAATTTTGTTAATAAAGAAGTAGGATTCGGAGAGATGAGTGTAGCTGAGTGGCCATTTAAGGCCATAATGCAGGGCATGTTTCCAATTGGTCCTTCCACCAAAGCTGGGTGGATGATCGAAGATGTCCGTCCTACGATCCGACCCTTCGCACGCTAGCAATCTCCGCTTAATCCATTTGGTAATGCTCTTTCCTTTGCTATCATTCCCCCTCATTAAGGATCGCTGAGCCCAAGGGTGTCTCGTCATCCATTCCGGTCTGTGTCGCCTGACATGCTCAATCAACATACCGTTACTCCTGATCTGCTGATGACGGATGATTTTCCGTCTGTCCTACGGAAGTACCAGCATTTAAATCTTGCCTTGAGATGGTGTAGCATTGATCCCGAAGCTGTTCATTCATAAGATCCTGCCAACACGTGTCCCAGGCATTTTTCGGGTTGTCAACAGCATAGTTCGCGAGGTGGTCCGCGAGGAAGTTGGCCTTCCTTCGCACAGATTGAACTATGATACCGCTAAGGGAGGCCAGGTGCTGTGCAATGATCTTTGTGACCGCAGCTAGCCTCCAGAGCTTTACTGCTTTACTCAGCTTCGTTCCATGCTGGATTCTCTTGAGTGTGGTTATGGCTAGTTGGGAGTCACCTTCCACAATGACCAGACCTTTGCCAAGTCGAATTAAGAGTCGCAACCCCTGTTCTAAGGCCGTGAATTCGGCATCGTTATTTGTGGTTTCGCCCATATTTCTGCTCAGGATGTGTATAATTTTTCCTGTATCATCTCGTAGAACACCACCTACACCAGCTAGGCCTGGGTTTCCTCTCGAGGCGCCATCGAAATTAAACTTATAGTATCCTTGGGGTAGACATTCCCAGACTGCAGGAGGAGGAGCAGGTCGGAGGGCAATTTCCTTCAGGTGGTATTCCGCCGAGTTGACAAGCCCAGAGATGGCTAGAATTCTGCGGTCGTTGGGAGAAATCGTTTCAGCCTTCTCTTCTTTACACCAGGTGCGGGTTGTTTCTATTAACCCCTGCATAATGATAATTTTTAATTCATCGATTTGCCGAATACTGTGCTTTTGAAAAATACGATTGTTTCTTTCTTTCCAGACGTTTCAGATTAGGAATCCTGGACTGTTTCTCCATAGAGTATTTACCATGGTGCTGTTAGAGTAGTGTGAACGCCAGTTGGTTATAGTGTCGTGGATGGAGTTTTGTTGTCTGTCCGACTGGCGGAATATGCCTTGAAGCCATTCCCATAGATTGTTTGTCCAGACACAATCATTGAAAAGATGATTGATGGTTTCCTCCTATTGCTCACACATGGGGCATCGGGAGGGCCCTATGAACCCTCTCTTTGTCAGATTTTTCCAGGTTAGGACCTTCCTGTTTTGAATGAGCCATAAAAACGTCTTAATTTTGGGCCATAGACTTCCAGCCCAGACATTGTCATGCCAGGCCACCTTGTCACGCTCCTCTCTGTTGTCCAAATAGTAACGAGCTTCCTTTAGATTGAAGGAGCCTCTTGTGAGCTTACCCCAGCGAATTATGTCCGGTCCTTGCATCTCTCTGATTACTCTTTGCCTGAGGGTGGCGTTGAGGGTGTTGAGAAGATTCGTCAGGAGTTCATCAGAAGGGGGGGGGGGAGTTGGATTCCAACTTCTCCATTGCTGTGGCTCCATGCTGCAAGCCCAGTAATGATGAAATTTTAGTTTATCATTGTTCTGAAACCATTGCTGCAGAGGTTGAAGATTAGGGGCTTCAATTTTCGGGAGTTGTTGCCAGGCATCCTCCCAGAAAAGAGAATTGTGCCCATTTCTGATCTCCCAAAAACAGTGATCTTGAATAATATGCCGAATGGCTCGGGTCATGTTCCAGATAGGGGAGCCTGCAGGGACATCGGATATTCTGAACAGCTCCTCTTGTTGCCATTGCACAGCATATTTAGCTTTCCAGAGTCATGCCCACGGGGTGTGCGGCTCCGAAAGCCATCTCCACCATAGTTTGGCGCCGCACGCTTTGTTGGTAGTTTCTGGATCCTGCAGCCCTATCCCTCTGAAGCTTTTGGGCCTGCAAAGCTTATCCCATGCTGCAAGCACCCATTTCTGCTTCCCAGAGTCACCCGACCAGAGGAAGTTTCGTTGAATGGTTCTGATATTCTGAAGGACACCCTGAGGAGCTGGGAGAATCGATAGCATGTAGTGAGGAATAGCTTGGAGAATTGCCTTGGTCATGACCAATCGACCCGCCAGATTGAGGACCCGATTAGTCCAGTGATTGCACCTGTCAACTAGCTTGGTGATGAGCTTCTCCCAGTGACATTTATGCCAAGGCTTGTCCGTGAGGGGAACACCCAGATACTTGGATGGGAGAGTGCTTCTTTTGAAACCAAGGATATCATTTAAGTGCCTTTGAACCGCTAGATGGGTGTTAAAAAAGAAAACCGAGGATTTTTCAAAGTTAAAATCCATACCCGAGGCCTGACTGAACAGATTCAGAATGTGCTTAAAACCCTTTTCTTCTTTTACAGTGGGGGTGCCATGCAACATGGTGTCATCCACGAACTGTTGATGCGTGGTGGCCGGAAAATTGTTTAACGGCTGTAGACCCCTTATAAGATTGTTCTCCTTGGCTGACTTAATGAGTTGGCTGAGGCCTTCCATAAGAATGACAAAGAGAAAAGGTGAGATAGGGTCCCCCTGCCTGATGCCCCTTGAAGGGTAAAAAGGTTTAGAGGGGGCTCCATTAATTAAAATCGAGTGATTAGGTGACTTGATTAGAGCTAGGATCCAGGTGATCCATCTGGTGCTGAAGCCAAACGCTTTGAGTACAACTTCTAGATAATCCCAACTTACTTTGTCATATGCCTTTGAGAGGTCCAATTGAATTATCATGCCAGCTTTTTTGAGCGTCTGCAGCGTGTGAATCATCTCATGAGCTAGCAGAATATTGTCCATGATTTGTCACCCCTCCACATAACCTGATTGTTCCTCGGAGATTATTTGAGGGAGAATAGGCTTTAAACGATTGGGTATGACTTTCGAGATGATCTTGTACACCACATTGCAGAGTGCAATGGGCCTGAACTTGGAAGGAGTGCATGCATCCACTTCCTTGGGAATTAGTGCAATAAATGTGGAGTTCAGGGATTTCAGAATGGATGAAGAGGTTTGAGAGTCTTCCACCACTTCCCAAATGTCTTCTTTCACAACGTCCCAGCAGGCCTTAAAGAAATCCATGGTGAAGCCATCCGGCCCTGGCGCTTTCCCGTTGGCCATTTATTTGACTTCTGCCTCCACCTCCTGGAGGGAGACAGATCGTTCCAGGGCTTTTTTTTGCTCTTCTGTGATGAGGTTGGGTATGGTGGAGATTACCTTGGCAATGGCCTCCTGTCGATCGAAGTTTGGTTCAGTGGAAATTACTTGGAAATGATTGCGAAGTTGATAGGCAATGTCCTGGTGCGAGTTAAAAACAGCTCCATGCTATCCCTGAATTCTGGTGATTCTGTTATTGCATCGATAGTCCATAGCTGACCTGTGGAAGAACTTAGTGTTCCTCTCACCTTCCTTCAGCCATTGATTGCGCGATTTTTGCTTCCAAAGAATTTCTTCTTGCTCACATCGTTCATTCCATTTCTTCATGAGTTCCCTTTCCATGTCGATCGACTCCTGTGATATGCTGCCCTGAATCCAATTATTATGGATCTCTTCTAGTTGTTGCTCCAGTTGGCGTTTGTCTGCAAAAATATTGCCAAAGACCTCTCGATTCCAGGTTTTTAACTGTGCCTTAATGAACTTGAGCCTTGCTTGTAATTTGAACATTTTCATTCCCTCTATATGTAGGGGTTCTTTCCACCAAGTTTTGATGTTGCGGAGAAAGTATTTGTGATTTAACCAGAATCTCTCAAAGCGGAAAGGCCTGTTCTTGTGGGTGCCCGAGATCGATGCTTGCAGAGAGATGGGCTAGTGGTTTAATCCCCCGGAAGGGAGGATATCAGAAGTAATGATGTTCCCTTCGAGGAGAAGTCTCTCAGAGACTAGAAAGCGATCCAATCTGGAAGCTATAAGCTTGTCTCCCCCTCGTCTGTTGGTCCAGGTGAACAAGCCACTGCGAAGCTTGATATCTACCAAGTTGACTTCTTGAATGAAGGAATTAAAGGCCAGGGCATCGTTGCTGAGAGCTCTGGTGCCCCCCTTATTTTCCTCAAGAGAGGTTATCATATTGAAGTCACCGCCATAGATGGCCTGGGAGGTGTTGTGCCTATGATGCAAATTGATTATATGACGGAGCAGCAAAATTTTATCTTCCAGACGCTGAGGGCTGTATATATTGGCAAATAAGAAAGTGCCTTTTTCCCCTACAATCTTCATTTGCAAGGCCATAAATTTTTTTGAGGCTTCATCATTAATGAGATGGTAGATGTTTGGGCTCCAGAGAATGGCTAGGCCTCCACTCATTCCAATTCCTTCCACAACTAGATGCTCGAGATGTTTGCCCAGACGCTTTGTCATCTCAGCTAGTTTCTGATTTGTGCATTTGGTTTCCTGGAGGAATACCATATCTAGTTTTTCTTGCATGATTTTCTTTTTCAGGAGCCTCTGTTTCCTGAGGCTACCCAGTCCTCTTGCATTCCATGAGAGGACTTGCATTGTTAACGATGGTTTAAGATGAGAAGGAGAAAGCCTCAAGGGCTTTCATCTTTCCCAAGTTTATTAACATCTGACCCAATTCGAGAAGAGCATCCTTGTCGGATATTCTTCCTCGTTTCTTCTTGTGCTGGCTACTGGCTTGCATGTGGTGTAGGGTTTGTGATTTGATACCCAAGCCCTTGGTTGCTCCTCGACCTTGATTTATGCCTTTTGATGCTACATCCTGTCTGGTTAGGAACAGGTGGTTAACCCGATTAATTTCTTCTTCTGGTATTTTGTCAAGTCCTTTATGTTTCCATTGTTCCACTATTGAATTGAGATCTATCCCTTCTTTCTCCAAGATCTCACCTAATTCCAGGTCCTCCGTGCCTTGTTCACTGAGGACCATATCCTCATCCTCTTCCTAATCTTTGTCTTCTGAATTAGCTGTGCTGAGATCAGCCGATTTGAAGGTGCCTCTTGCCTGGTCTTCTATCTCCTCTGTTGGCTTCGCTGCTGGGATTTGTTCTGCTTTTTCAGACTGAGATTCCTCTCCTAATATTTCAAAGGAATTTTTTGTGCCAATGTTTGGCTCCGCCATTTTAGGAGGATTTCTGCGGTTGGCTCGGTGCCTGCCTATGGGTCGGATGAATCCATCCGAGGCCGAGGAGGGTTTCCCCTTGGGAATTTCCTCCATTTTATTTTGAGTGCATTCTCTAATTAAATGCCCATGCTCATGACATTTCCGGCATCTGAAGGGTATCTGCTCATAGTCAATAGTTTGAAAGTAGGTTTCATCTCTATATTCCAACCATAGCCCCTCGTGCAGGGGTCCGGAGACATCCATTTCAATGCAGATGTGGGCATAAGTCGTGTACCTTTTTTGAAGAGTGGCTTCAGAAGCACAGACAAAGGTACCCAAGGTATTTCTAATCTGTCCCAGCGCTGCTGGTATCCAGTAATATATTGGCAGAGAGAAAAGTCTGATCCAGACCGGCACTTGAGTAAAAGTTTCCTGTTCGGGTGCGAAGTTGGGTTTCCAGGGTCGCATGTAGAGGCCTGCGGAAGCGTAAAAATAAGGGCCCCCTTCAAAGATCCGATCCTTATCCTCCAGATTTGTGAAAACAACTGTGAAGAAGCCTTTGGCCCCCAGGTGAAGCTGTACTTCTCCTCGTGGTTTCCAGACTTGCTTAATCCATTGACAGAGAGCTTTTTCACTGGGCCAAAAACCCATGAATTTACAAATTACCGCATAAACAGACATATGATCCCAGTAATCTTGCAGATCTGGGTCAGTAATGAAAACCCTAAGGCTATCGAGAGCCTTTGGTTTACATTGACCTTGATACTTCGGGTGGCCGTTGTTTTCCCCAGAATCCCTAGATCGATTTAGATCAGGGTCGTGGTGTGCAGTATTGCTCAGATCTGCTACTTTCCTTTGCGGATCCACCCCCGGTGAGGGTTGTTCCAAGCTTATTCCTTCTTTTCTGGTTGTGTCGTCCGCCGTATCATCTGTACGGTCGCTTGAGAGCAGCTCATTAGTGCTGGTGTGATTGCTAGTTGCTGAAGATCCATGGATCTTCAAACCCTCAACCTTCTTCTTACCCTTGTCTATGATAACTTGCTTGAAGGTGGGGGCTCCAGGGGCCCCCGGTCGTCCGACTTTCTGAGCCAGCTTGATGCCTCGTTGCCGCAGATCTTGGAGGAGATCTGGGCTTTTCACCAGTGTACTGGCTATGGATCGAAGAGCGTTCCCTGAACTCACTTCAAAGAGCTACCGCAGTTCATATTCTACCGATGATATTAGGCCTCAGCTCTTATGTCTCTTATTGTTGTAGTAAATTTAGAAAAGAAAGAAGAAAATTCTCTATAATTCTTACCAGCCTTAGAAATTCATCTTGAATACCTTATGCACAACTCACAAACATCATCATATGATAACTGAAAAACATCACCTTTTCCTATCAAATTTAAGAGTTCTAAAAAATCATCTTTGATTCCTTTAATAAGGAGTGTTTTCAAGATCTCTTTTTCCAAATGCTTATGCTTTGATTTTTTAAGGTTGTATCGAAATCGCTCTACATAGTCCTCCAAGCTTTCATCTTCCCTTTGTGTCATACCAAAATTATCTTCATTGGATTTGCAATAGTCTTGGTACTTCTTCAATAATATGTTCTTCATGTCCTCCCATGTTTGGATGCAGTTCCCACCTAGGCTCATGAACCATCGGAGAGCTGCTCATTTTAGAGTAAGAGGAAACATTTTCAATCTTTGATCATTAGTACAATAATCATATCCTCTACAAAGTATTTCAAACTCAAATAAGAATGTATCTGGATCTTCATTTGTCAAACCATGAAAATTTGGTAGAGATAATGGGGGAATTATGTGCATTTGTGTCACTCCTCCTAGATCTTTGATAGGGAATTCAAAACTTGCAATGTGAGCCATTTCTTACCATAATAGAAGATGTTCTTCATGTGTTTCTTTGAGCATCCTCCTTGAAATGTTCCTGTCAATTGGTTAGTGAAATGGGTGGTGCTTACATCACCACTTGAGTGGAACTATAAGATTTTTTTTCAAAAATTCTACCTCTAAAATTCAAGAAAATGCAAGCATTAATTCCTACCTTAAGCTTTCATTCAATTCTGCTGTGAAGCGGGCTAGTGAACAAGTGTGTTTCTTGCTCGGTGCGCAGGTTCTTACCTTCCATATTTAATACCCAATTCTTCCCAAGCAGAAAAAATTAAATATGCATCACTCTTTCTAAATGGCATACACTCTCCCCGGCAACGACGCCAAAATGTTGAGTGCATAAAAAGGTATCTTTTTAACACCTATTTATCTCACATTAATTATCAATCCGGGAAGGAATTTTTATTTCAAGAGTGTAATCTGTCTGAGGCTGCAATTCATCCAAGAGAAATGCTGTGAAGATGTAGTACAAAATTATAAATTCAAGAATAAACAAATTCTTGTAAAGGAACCTAATTACAAATGGAAATTCTTTGAAACTTGAATTAAATCAAACTGCAAAATATCGATCAGGGATACAGTAGCAATAACTCTTTCCCTTAGAAATCGATGCAATATAACCAATCTGGGGACTTGGAATCAATAACCTCTATCCTCTATAATTGGTGATCCTAAAACAATCGAAATGAATTCAAACTCAATATTCTAGAAATTGATGCAATTGAAATCAAACTGGAACAATACCATCAATCTGGGAACGAGGAAGCAATAACCAATGTTCTCTACAGTTGAAAGTCCTACTTGAAATAAATTACAAGGAAATAGAAATTGAACTAAAAGATGTTAATGAAAGGAAACTAGGAAAACTCTCAAAACCAAATTCTTTGCAATTAATCAATTGAAATGAACAACAATGTAAATGGACAGCAAATTGAAATTAAAGGAATGAAATAACCAATCGTATTGAACAAAAATATGTAATGAATATCAATCAAACGAAACAACAAGTGGAATGAAACCATAATGTAAATAGAACAACGAAGCTCCGTTAAGGTATTAACAAGATAAATTATACAGTGTTGAGATTATTGCTAAATCATAAAGAAACAACGATGTGATTCGTTAATATAACACAGCAATACCAATAAGCAATTCAACAATAATTAACTCTGCAATCGTAATAAATCTAAATGAAATTATCACACAACAGAAATGAAAGAATAGAAATACAAGCAGCAGATCGATCCACCAGGGCCGGGCCCTCAACAGCCGGTGAAACGCCGCTGGGCTACTGCAGAGCTTGAGAAATAGAATGAGAACACCTCTTTATATTAATAAAACATGAATATTTTTTACATCAGTTGCTATTTGATCACAAGAGTCAAGGAACTATAGTGTTACAAAGGGAATTCAATAATCATCCATTGTTCTCCAATACACAATACATGCTCTCCTTTTATAATCAGAAGGAAGAGAAATTAAATAGAAAATATGATCTCCCATAACAATATTGGATTGTTCCCAAAAAATTGATCATCCAGAAAATACATTTTTAACAATCTTTCAACAAGAGCAAGGCGAATTTGGCTTTGCAGCTGAGATTTAGAGGACGACCGCAACAACAAATCTAAGAAAATTGTGCTCAAAGAACTCTGTGTTTCTCTCAATACAGGCTGAATTTGGGCAAACCATTCTTCACTAAAGTTAATTGGGCCCATTCTAGACAAAACCCATGTTCCAAATTTTCCAAATTCTTCTTCATTTTCCCAAAATCTTAACCACAAAACTGTCACTTCTTATTCCAACGAATTTTTGAGTTGGAATATTTCATGATGATTTGGAAATAAAATCTACAATCTGGAAAATATCTTGGAGGCCAAAATGGTGAATGATATTACAAAATATATTAATAAACCATCATTGATAAAATTATGTATAATAATCATCAATTTATTAAAAATAAAGGAGAAGAAATAATAGTCATCCATAAGAGCATAAATCATTATAAGATGGATTTATATGATAAATTATAATAAATAACATGATAAATAAGAGTAAAAATGGATGAAATAAGTGTTAAAAACTGGTCGTATTCACGGCCCAACATACACCTCTCACCATTGCCTCCCCACATGAAATCCATGAAAAGCATGGGTCTTGGTAAGTAAAACATAAACTATTAGATTTAGAGGGTGGTACTCTATTATAAGACCTGAAGTTTGGATCCCCAACCCCCCTTTGTGGACATCAAAGGGGGGGGGGGGGGAAATAATGGCAGAAGAAATCATTGTGAGATGTCATTTGTGAGTTGTACATATATATATATATTTATAGGGGGGGGGGGGGTGAGAAAGAAATCGTTGTGAGATGTAATTTGTGAGTTGTATATATATATATATATATATATATATATATATATATATATATATATATATATATATATATATATATATATATATATATATATAGATATATATGAGTCAAGGACATTAATCACGATTAACTAGGGATTTTATATTTCATCGGACCATGTGTTTTTTTTAGCATCCATGCTAATTGGGGCACAATAAGTTGTTCTTTCATAACATTAAATAGATCATGGTCATTCGATCTCATCAGACTACAACTCCATTTTAAAATGGTGTACTAGTGGGAGCCCAATGTCCATCTATGTCATCCAATCAAACATGTTCGAGCCATTTGATCTAGAAGGAACTTGGAATACCACTGTAATAAAAGATGGACAATCGACCCAGCTCATATTTGTGCCCTCTTAGTAGCACGAGAACATCAATTTAATACTAGCATAGTCAAGATCATCAAATATGAAGCAGTGAAAAGGTTTCCAAGGTTAACAAAACCTCATAAAATCATATGCAAAAGGCTTTTCACCTTAGAAAAAAATGAAGGTACATTTCAAAGCTAAAGAATTCCCAACTTCCGTACCTCTATAGGTAGTGCATATTGATATCTATGGACCTAAGTGATTTTTTTTTTATAAATGGATAAAAGTATTTCATTCCATTCATTCATGATTTCACAAGTGCTGATTTGATCATGCTAATGGAAGAAAAATAAAAAGTGTTTATAAAATTCAAAAAATTTAAAGCCCAAGTTGAAAATGGAAAATATTTGAGGATCATGTGCTTAAAATTTGATAGAGGAGGAGAATATATGTCGATAGAGTTAGAAGAATTTTCTACAAAGCATGGTATTAAAAGAAAATATTCAATTTCTAGAACACCCCAGGAAACTTGTGTGGTGGAGAGGAAGAACAAGTTAATTCAAGAAATGGCACAAGCTACGATGGACGAAAGAAATTTTGCAGATATATTTTTGGGAGAAGTAACTCAAGTAATAGTATACTTGTGCAACAAAATTATACTCAGGAAAAACATTTACAAGACATCCTATGAACTATGGAAATGGAGGCCCATATCAGTAAAGTGTCTCGAGGTGTTTGGAAGAAAGTGTTATATAAATATGACTAATGAAAATCTAGGAAAATTTGATTCACGAGCAGATGAATACATTTTTCTCAATTACTCATTCAAAATGAAAAGGTAAAAATGTTATAACAAAAGGTTTAGGAAAATAATGGAGAGAATTAATGTAAAAGTAGAGTAGATCATACCAAAATCAAAATAATTCAAAGAACCTTTTGATGTGAATTATTATTTCATAAAATATTAGACCGAGAAGTGTTTGATGAAGAGGAAGAAGAAGAAGTAAATACTCCTTTAGCAAGAAAGGCTCCCCCTAGTAAAATACAAAAGTAGTGTCCTAAGAGGCAAATCCTTTGGAATAAAAATTTATGATTTAAAACAAGGAGAATATAGATAGGCATTTCAAATCAAGCACACTTCACATTTTTTTCCTAAGTAGAGCCAAAGATTTTTGGTGAGGCTAGTGAAGAGAAAATTTGGATCAAGGAAATGAACAATTAGCTAGACCTAATAGGAAAGAATAAAACTTGGGAGCTGGTACCTAGACGAAAATACAGGAATCCTATAGAAGCTAAATGAGTATTTAGGAACAAGCTTAAAGAATAAGGGAAACATGGGAGAAACAAGGAAACATTTTTATGCAAGGGGTATACTTGAATAGAAGGTGCTTATTTTGAAGAAACCTTTTCTTCGGTTGCTAGATTAAATGTTATAAGAATGTTCTTGGAATTTGCATGCTATAAGAATATTAAGGATTTTTAGATGGATGTTAATTCAACCTTCTTGAATGGTGAATTAAAATATGACATATACATAGAACAATTATAATGCTTTTAGTTACCTAATGATGAAAGTCATTTTTTCATATTAAATAATGTTTTCTATGGGTTGAAACAAACTCCAAGATCTTGGCATGAAAAGTTGGACAAGCACCTAAAACAATAAGGCTTCAAGGGTGGGTCAACACACAACAATATATATGTTAAATTTGATAATGTTCATTTTCTAATCATTGTTGTTTATGAATATGACATAATTTTTGGAAGCGATTTGGAGCAAGTGGGTCACTAGTTTGTTGAAGATGCATATATAATTTGAAATGTCCATGTTAGGTGAACTAAAATTATTTCTTGGGTTACTAGTTACACAAATAGAAAAATGTGTATTCATTTCTCAATCCAATTACTTAAGATAAATGTTCACAATTTTCAGTATAGAGGGTTGTAAACAAATTAGCATCCCCACGATGACTAGTTGCAATTGAAAAAGGATGATGATTATCTTGAGGAAAATCATTACACTTATAGGAAAATGATAGGTTTTTTTGTATTTAATAACTTGTAGACCTCACATTATCCAAGTTCTAGTGTTTGTTACAAAATTTCAGTCGAATCCCAAAGATAAACATTTCAGTTTGATGACTTATATTGACCCAAATTGGGATGACCACATAGATGACAAGAAAAATACATTAGGAGCAACATTATTTCTGGGAAGTTTTCTAGTCGCTTGGAAAAGTAAGAATCATAAATCCATTTCTCTATTAACTGCTAAAGTGAATATGTAGCAGCAATAACATATTGCACCCAAATACTTTAGATGAAGTAGATTCTGAAGGATATGCAATTTGTAACATACCTCGGTAACCTCGTAGGAAAATGCATGGAGTTAGGAATTTTTTTCAACATTTACCAATGTGTAACCTTCTAAATTAATTTATATAATCCCTCATTAACCATTTAAATAGCCATCGTCCTAACCTAAATTAATATTTAGTAAAAATCATAGTGCGTTACACAACCATGAACTATGCCTGTCGTTGAATATTAAGTTAAATTTCTTGCTATAACTATGCATCGATTCCATGATCATTTTAACTCAATTAGTAAATCACATAATTAATAATATAAACATCACATCATGAAATAAATTAACATCATGAAAATTACACAATAAACAATCACATCGTTAGACATTGATATACCCTAGAAACCTTGTAGGGTGAAAACCATCAAATGTTTAATTTTATTATTAAACGCTCGTGAGGGTTTTCACCCCTCACTCAATGGTTTTAAGGGAGTCAATACCTTCACCATTGTCATAAAAATTACATATAAAAATAAACTTAAATTCAAAATAACTAGCTATAAGTTATTGCAATCATCATGATATCATTTGCCCATGCATCCTTAATCTTTTCCTTTGTGGTTGAATTGTTTCCATCAGTCAGTCATCCTGTAGTTTGAACTCTTGAACCTACATGGAATAACAATTATTTATCTACCACAATGTTCAACATGAAAAAATATTTTTTGAAGTTACTATCCTTTCTACCGTTGTTGTCGTCAGCACACTTGATATCATGATTAGATAAAACATTAATAAACCAATAATCAATCTTTATTTGTGACACATCAACAACTATTTGTATGCATGTATAAAATATAAACAGAATGTCATGAAATCCTTTCACATGCATTAGTAAAAAATAAATCACTAGAAAGCTTCATATTTCTAAGAAACACTAACAAAATCTTGCATGCACATTCATATTCTTTCCAACGGACAACTAGCATACTAGATAATATTATTGGGCATGCCAATGCATAAAAAAAATTCAAGATAAGTATGCCAACAAGAAATTTCCTTTATGCCTACTCTTATGGTTTCTTTTCCAAAAGGATTGGCGCAATATATTTTATACTTATCCATGTGAATGGGTGTTCTTTTCCTAAAACATATTTTCCACACAATAGCTATTCACAATGGCTAGTTTGTATAGAAATTCCAACTCTATTTGAAACAAAGTTAACATACTAGTTATAATTTTTTGCATGCAACTACTTGTCCTCTCCAACAGAAAATAACATAGCTTGTTCTTCTTGAATGTAAAACATAATTTTCTTTTCAAATGAAACTAAATAACTGTTGCATGGAGAAATAAACACATTTATTTTCCAAGAGATCAAACGCATACCATTTATTCTTTCATGCATGAAAAGGGACATTTACCTCTTATCCAAAATATATAGCCCAATAACCATACATAATAATATCACAAAAGAAAGCTAATACCATAGCTAATCCCTTTAGGTGTTTAAATACATATTATTTTTCCCAATAGAAGCCTAACACGGTCAATATTATGTGATTGCATCTTCTTTTTCTCTAGAAATCTAATACCAAAACTATACTTTTTCCATGCATGGAAGTGTATATGTTTCTGTAAATAATCTTACATAATAAAGGATGTGATTACTAGTTTTCCCCTCCAATAATCTAATGCAATAATGCATACAAGGATATATTTTTCTCTTCTATTCCTTTTGAAGAGTTTTAACACAATAAATTCTTCCCGGCATACAAATATATATATTTATAATCCAAGGAATTTAACACGCTAATTATTCTTTTTCCAAAAGATAGCTAACTCACTAGCTATTATGCATGCAATACAAAATAATTTTTTATCATTTCATACATCTGAGAGATTTGTCATATTACCTTAAGAAATAACATGAATAACAAATCATTCTCAAATAAGATAACCAATTTCATTTTACGCAAGGGTTTTATGTGAACTACTTCTCACAAAACTTATTTATATCTCTTTGCACGACTCAAGCTCATCATGCACGTAAAATCACGTAAGAAATTATAGTATATCAAATCTACTAGATATTATTCATGTGCACCTGAGCACATACTCTCGTCACCTCTTGTCAAGGGTTCAATATATCTCTTTAAAACTTAATGCATGTGCGTCATGAGAACATACTTTTTAATCTCTTAAATGAAATAACTTAATTCATTTTCAAGAATTATCAACATAATTATTATCCCTATATTTACATAGACAATTATTCATATCCAGTTGAAAAATCAAATCGAAGCACTCTGTTTTTCCTTATTTAGTCATCAATATTGGATGCGAATTCCGACCATATGGAAACGAATTTTTGAAAACCAAAAGAGGTCTCTTTTTGGAACAAACTTATTAAAAAAAAAAACTCTCTATTTTTTTTTTACAAGAGTTACGGTTTAGAAGTTTTGAATGAATATTTGCAACTAGTTTTTCTAGATTTAAATATTAAATAATTTCCTATTTTGGTCATTAACTTTGGACACGGTTTCCACTCATATGGAAATGAGTTTTTGAAAACCAAAAGAGGTTTTTTATCTAACAACTTCATTAAAAAAAATCCCTCAATGTTTACACATGTATCACAGTTTGGAAGATTCAAATGAATATTTTCAACCCATTTTTCTAGATTTAAATATGAAATAATTTCCTATCTTTGTCATCAATTTTGGACACATTTTGTGAGACATAGAAAACAAATTTTGAAAATTTGAAAGAGGCTTTTTTCTAGACTGGGTGCATATCCAAAAAACTCTTTCAGTTTGTACACATCTATCAGAGTTTGGGAGTTACAAAGACATATCTGGACCGTATTTTCCAATAAATCATGAAATTAACAGAATTATTTAGCCATGGGAAACTTTTAAGAATTCAAAGGACATCAAATCTTCAAAGAATTCAATGAAAAAAACACTTATTCCTATATGCACAAAATTTCATAGAGGTTTTCTCAAGAAATAATCTTGATTCTTTATCACATAAGTTTTTCCAAGAAAATAAATTCAATTCTTATTTCATCATTAACCATACACAAAAAAATTATTTGTCAAAGAAAATAGTTACTTAACTTTTGATGCATGCTTGGAATCCCTTCTTCATCTCTCTTGGCTCCATTCTCCATGTATTTTGTAATTAATTTTCCTATTTTTCCCATAGTTTTACAATAAATAGAATTAAGAAAATGGAAAAGATTTTCAAAATCTTAAAAGAATTCTATAAATCACCCATAAATCACTCCATAGATATGATTTTTTCTAAATCACAAAAGTGCTCCATAAACCTTTTACACAATAAAAAAATTTCAAAAAATACCACTATCTTCATTTACGAGTCCTCTTCAAAAGGGTACTCCTGGTTTTTCAATTTATTTAAATAGTTGAAAAAAACCTTATGTGAACACATGTGTCTACAAAATGAAATTGAAATATTTCTTCGTCAACTTCGAAAAATAATAAAAAAATATAATTTTCCATAAAAAAAATGATATTAAAAAAATATCTCTCTCCGCATATATATATATATATATATATATATATATATATATATATATATATATATAATTACACATTTTAGACTAAGTTATGCTACTTGAACACGTGCATACGTCTTAAGATGTTTGAAAATTTTCAAGGAAAATAATTTCTTTAATTGAAAATTGAAATATTATATGACACTAACAATTTTTGCAAAAAATATCATTAGGAAGACAACATAATTCTTCACAATTTGAATTTTACTATGAATCAAAATCAATAGTGCTTATATGACGTTTGAGGGCCTCAATTCTATAAACGAGGAAAAACTTGAAATTTCATTGCCACATTTGGCCAAAAAGTGTAACCCATATTCATGCATTTAGCCACTAGCATGTCATTATAGTTAGTTTACTCTTGGAATCACTCCACTTGGTGTTTTTGTTTTTGTTACTCTTTTCTCCTATCATCACCCTTTAGCCTCTTGGGTGATCTTCTTCCTGAAACTGTTGAGCTCCCTAGGTGTTTGTCATGGAGACTTTGTGGCATTCGCCCTATTTTCCTTTAAGACATCCTATTACTCTTTCTCACCGAGTTAGGACCCATATTCATAATCCTCCATTAAGTCCACATATATTCTCTATTTATTCTGAATCTTCTAGTTCTTCCTGTAATTCAACATCTTCCTAACCCTGCACCACCACCATGTTAGGTGCTAATGTGGGTGGTGGAAATCTAGGTGGTAGCCAAGG
The DNA here is from genome assembly GCA_034641835.2 of Pinus albicaulis. NCBI lineage: Eukaryota > Viridiplantae > Streptophyta > Pinopsida > Pinales > Pinaceae > Pinus > Pinus albicaulis. Next base: position 690,541,914 of record CM076580.1, read on the forward strand.
TAACCCCACGGTAGGAACCTCTTGAGGTATGGTCACTAATCCACCCTTTATGCCCCATATTTTTGTTTTGATCCTCCCTGACTTAAGCCATCTCATTTGTGATCCTCTTCTCCATAATAATAATTGGCCTCCCATGCCCACCGAAATTCCCTGGACATTCCTAGGTTTAAATTTAATCTTGGAGAATACCCTGTTATTGATCATAATTTTTCCTTAGTTGTGGAAGGAAAAAATATGAGGAAATCTTCTAACAACTTTAGATTGAAATTTGGCCCTTCAATCTAGAGAGGTATTTCTCCTTAACTCAACTAATTAGGATTGTTGTAGCAGCAGGTCACTAAGCTCATTGGCCATATCTTAATTTTAACAGATGAATTTGGTTGGGAAAGGAATTGAAACTACCATTGTGCATTGAGGTAGGGGTAAAATATCATTCAAAAGTTTCCAAGGCTAGTTTTATGATAGATTAATTTCCAAAGGAAAGATATATAGTATTCCACTAGACACAAAATTGTTGCAATATGGTAATAAGAATAAATAACACTTCATTTAAAGCATAACACTATTAACACTAATTTCTGCTATAATATTACAAATACATGGAGAAATATTTCAATGAAATAGAGAAGAGCATAAAATATGAATTGTATTCTGATGAATTAGAGCATCACAAGATGAATTCAAATTCCATATACATTCATTCATATTTATAGAAAATGAAAGATATTAAATACTGAGCAAGAAACACATACACTAAGAGGAAGACTATGAAAACATCATAACATGAACCTTTGCAGTAATGAGTCAAGTACTTTTTCTTGAATTTCTTTAATTAATATAAAATAAAAATATGCACAATAGCAGTCTCTACCTTTTCCAAAATCCAACCTTTGGTTCCTTTTGATAAACAAATTTATAGAAAACTTACAGAAATTGAAACCCTGGCCTTAAGGGAAACTTTAGTTACAAAATATCTAAAATATCAAAGAGATTAACAAGATCCAAAAGAAATGGATCTAAAATCCTCCTCATCCATATTTATTTTTCTTTTTGAAATTATCAAGGAGATGGTAAGATATGATCCCTAATTCGAATTGATGAGGTGGCTCATCAACAATTGTCTATGAGCTTTTTATGATGAATTCCTAGAAGAAAGGGTCCAAATATGTCTTTGTATCTTCCAAACTATGATATCTGTGTAAAAAAATGAAATAGGTTTTTGAAAATGAGTGTGTTCTTGATAAAAAAAAAAATTTCATACTTCAAAATTAATTTTCATCTTCTATAAAACCTCACTCAAAGTTAATAGTTAAAACATGAAATTATATAATTATTAAAAATGGAAAAAATGATGCAAATATTCATTCGAAACTTGCAAAACATGGTACTTGTGTAAAAACAAATATATTTTTTTGTTAATATGTTTGTGACCGAAAAAAACCTATTTAAAAAAAAACAAATCATTTCCATCTATTCATAAACCATGATCAAAATTGATGACTAAAACATGAAACAATAGAGAAAAATAGAGTGCTTCCATTTGATTTTTCAGTGCCACTATTTTAAAAATTTTGAACCAACGCTGAGAAATTATTTATTTTCCAGTGGAATAGTTTAAACAATTTCTCTAATACATTACTCATGAAATATTTATCCTGAAACTAAATTGTGATAACAGATGCCACCAATCATGTTCACTCTATTCTCATGTGGTGTTCATCAAATTCCATTACCGGAGACTTTATTTGTCTTCATCTCTTCCAATGTGCCCTAACTAGAGTTGTTGCCAAATGGTATGTGGACCAATTGCATGCCTATCATTTTGTATTTGCAACTCCTGCTAAATAATTTCCTTCATATTTCTAGTTACCTCTTGAATATGACACTCATACCAAATTATTGACCTCTTTTTCTCAAACTTCTACCACGCTCCTCTTTGATTATGTACAAAAATGGAGCATAAGGAGGAGAATTTGTAAATCCCATAAGTTTCAGGATCATGTGTATGTTAATTTATTTTTAAGAACCTTATTGGGCCCCATAGGTAAATAATATGTCTCTCATCTCCCTTAGACTAAGGAATAAGCCCTCTAGATAGCCTTGAAATATGATTTCATCTATGCCAAATCATGTTATGTCTATATTTTCCTTCCTGATATGCATTTGTCTAGTGCCACTAATGCACTAAGGGATCTCATGTTGCTAACAATATCATTTTATCTCTTTTCTACCCCCACCCATCACCATATCCTCAATCTTCTATGAGTTATTGTTAAACCCAGGGAGGATAAGCTCCGCTTACATCTATCCCCCTCATGATCTTTCATGTGTCAACTATTACCAAGGTACAAGCACATCAGATCCATTTCCCCATTTGAATCAGTCGATACCAGGACTATTTGTTTCTCAACTTGGTTATCAAAATTTTAGCGTCAATCCTTATTATCCCTATGCTCCACCTAGAGCTCCAGCCCAAATGGCACCATTTACTTAACCTTACATGCCTCCACCTCCTCTTCCACAACAAAAAACACCTCCACAAAGTCAATTATATGCTTAGTAGAGTGCTACCAATCACCCTAATCCCAAGAGAAGGAATAAGAAGGGTAATGAGAACTAGAAACCTCAAGGTAGCCAAAAAAACTAAGGTAATGTTGCAGCCTAAAAAATCGCTGCTTCAAACATTGGGGGAAAACCACCCGGTCGGGACCTTAGGACAACTCCTTTTCTGTTTCGTGTGGTGGCTCCGAGTGGATTTATAGGACCAGTTTCATAATAACAAATGGATTGGTAATGGAATTATTGTGTGAATGGATGATGTAAATAAATGACTGAACTAATCTATTTAATTTACTCTATAACTTACAAAATAATTCTAAAAAAACTAATCTGAGTATTTAATATGAATACAACTTAAATATTGTTTCAATCAAACCAATAATCTTGAAAATGTATTATAATTTAGTTGAAATATGCAGTATCAAATAATGATAACTCTGTTTAAGAAAATAAACAGAGTTATAATAACACATTGTATTCATAATTATATATATCATTTGCATATACTATGATAGATGAATATTTCTACACATTCAAAAGTGATATGTATAAAGAAATATTTGTAAAGAAAGTACATATAAATGATAGGAAATTCAAAGAGAATATCTCGTGACATAAGAAAAATAACAGTAAATTGATAGAAATACCAGATTCATCTTGATATTTTTCCTGATGCAATTCAATATCAAGATCCAGTGCTTCAATCTAAAACAAACTCCAAGGTACAAAAATGCAATTATTAGAGATAATTCACCATAAACCACAAGATGTGATCCTTTATAAAAATAAAATAGTCGATGGAGTACAAAAATGTAACATCCAAGCCAAAATATTAGAAACTCAAGACCAGGGATAATTTTAAGGATGGAAAATTATCTTGAAGTTTAAAAAACTGGCGAATCTCAGTTGTCCCTAATATGCAAACTATCAAAATGTTTATTGACGTATTCGTAAAATTATTCAAATTATAATGATATTATATATATTGTCTATATAATGTGGGTGATTTTTAATGTAAAATAATTTTATATTGTAAAAATTGGGCGAATCATTTTTATAAAAAAATGGAAATTGGTGAATTTGTTTTTTGGAAAAACCATGGAAAATTAGCCCACCTACGAATATTAGCCCCTAAACGTTTCCATGCTCAGGACCCCTTCTCAAATGCACGAAAGGGGTTTAAATAGGAAATTAATAAAACAAAATAACTAAAACTATTGCTACAATCTATCATCGGAAATCTGGAAAAAGACTTGCGATATTAAAATGAAACAGATTCATTGATTTTCTCCTGCATTCAATGTGCCGAGATGGCAGATTTTGAGCATATATTTGACCTCTGCTGGATGACTTAGCCTTGAATGCAACTGACCAGTATACGTGGCATCAGAAAACTCTAGAATGATGCAATTAATGGCATTGGAAAGAAATTTAATTTCCATTTGCTGATTGTGTGGCTTGATTATATATGTTCACATGATATCCCATGAAATTCCTTGAAATTTGCTGATTTGCTGATTCTTGTTGACTAATTCTTGTTTCCACCTGGTATCAACCTCTTTTACCTTTGGTAATTTACCTGAAATACAATCTAAAATTAAATTGGTGGCATATAAGCTATCATTAACCAACTGTCTTATATTATTCATCATAGTTTTGGATCTTGATGTGGCTCTTTCTCCTTTGATCAACTGTTTTTTCCCATTCAACAAACAGAATTTCTTTGCGCCTTTCCTCAATCCTAGGAAGGTTTGCATTCCTTCCTTTCTCTGAGTCTTTCCATGAAATAAATTCATAAATTTTCTCATCTACATCGTCAAATTCAAATCTGAGGCTAACTGCTTCATCTATAAGAGATGATGTTATTTCACATAAGGGCTCAGCTTGTGCCATCTTTTGACAGAGTTCATTCAACTGCTGAGACAATAGTTTATTTGTTTCAAGAGCTTCAGCTTTAAATTGGTCAATTTTAGGATAATCCTTAAATTTTTCCAATCTTGCTTGGAATATTTTTCTTGCTCAACTTTAGCAGTTTTCTCATTTTGCAGTAGGGTCTGTAATTTTTCCACTTCTTGAGTTAACTGCTATTGCTTATTCAAAGCTTATTGATCAAGATTTTTATTTTCAATGCCAAGTTTCTCTTCCAACTGTTTAGCTCTGAGCCATTATTCTTGCAACTCCTACTCCAACTGCATTATTTTTTGCTGATTTTCTGTTGCTTGTTCCTCCAGCATAGCTATCTGTAAGTCCTTTTGTTTCATCATTTGGGTGACTTCGGAAGCTTTGTCTATAGTGGCCGCACTATAGGCACCTGCATATTGTGACAATTTGGTGAGATCCTCTGAAGGATTCACCTCAGTATTCTTCCAGAAAATGTTCATAAATTCAACTTGTGATGTTGAAAGTGACTCTTGATCTATTCTTCTTCTCTTCTTCTGTTTCCTGACAATAGCCCTATGCCTAGGAATGTAAAAGATATCTAGAGGAGGAATTTCTTATACTTTCAACACAATTTATTCTGTAGGATGCTCAGGAATAATCTCCATATGTTGATCTTCCAGAATGTCAACTTGAGGATTATTTTGTGACCCGATTTGCTGAGAAAATTGTTCATATTGACTTAGCAAATGGGGAGTAACAATAACATCAACACAATTCACCACATTCTCCGTGGTCTTTTCTATTTCAAGTTGATTATCTGGCTTATTACCAATATCTTCTTTTCCAGTATGTACATTAGCTCTGTTGCTTGTACTTTCTTTTTCTGTTTGAACATTAAGTTTGCTAGATGTATTTCCTTTCTCAGTATTTACATCATTTTTGCTGCCAGTGTTCTTCTTCTATACATCAGGCTTGGTTTCTATGCTTTCCTTCTCACTCTACACATTGAATATATTAGTAGACACTTCTTTTCCTACTTTGTTAACTGCATCTTCCTTTTTCTTCTGCTTTGTTTCTACATTTTCAGAATCTTGCAAAGGAATTCTTAACTAGTCAAGAGGAGCTTTCAACAGTCTTTGACTTCTTAACTGCATGAATTTATTCATATCCTCTTTCCGAAACTTTGATTTAGCCATGTCATAAACTTGGGAAAATTTATTAATAGAAACAAATAAATCATCAAATTCATCAGGCTCTTGCTCAAACCTAGTGATTTGAACCAAAGTTGTGAAATCAAATGCTACTTTTCTCGGGTCATACTGCCTAGCTAGGACTGTTGCGAACTTAAGATCTCTTATTTTAATGAATTCTTTTTCAACATCTTTGAAATCATTAAGAGTATAATTTCCACAATGAAAGGGAAAAGTAGGCCACATCAATTTTTTGATATTCTTTAGACATCTTGACATCCCTCTTTCTGTTAACTGGTAAGAAATTTCTTGGGCTAACAATTTTTCGGGAACGTATAGAGGTAAGATATGTGGTTCCATAATGCTTCCAAAAACTCTGATATAAGTAAATTTCTCTTCTCCAAACCAGTCTCTAATTAGGGATATATCATTCTTTGCTTTTTGAGAAAGCTGGGGAGGAAATTGGTCGAAAATGGTCTGATAGATTGGAATCATAAAGCCATGACAGATTCTATAGATGTGATTTTTAAAATGGACCTTACAAAAGTAATTATGGTAGATGTGTATAGGGACAGGGTTTTGAGGGGTCCATTTCCAACCTAGAATGGGAAATTCTGAATTGAAACACAGGGCATCTAAGATGTAGGCACAGAAATGAAAAGGGGTCATATTTACGGTATCTTTGTCCTTTCTATATTCTAGGATTTTATTAGCTATTTTGTCTGAAAGGATAACTGACCTGTCCATGATCTCAGAATTCACAACAGAATGAATCAAGGGTACCATTTGTATAGAAAATATTGCAGAATTATCATTTTCAAAAAGCCTACACATCATTGCAGTAGCATAACAATATGGGGGTGCAAGAGACTCCATGGAGTACATACCTGATGCTTCATTTTTATGTTTCTCTGGAGCTCTTCTCCATTCCCTAATTGGTTCCGATTGAATCTTATTTCTTACAGAGAAATCCTTAATGAAGGCCTTGTTATAGATTTTCTAAGGGTCTGGAAGATGGTACATTTCTTTTATATCCTCTGCTCTGAAAGGCCCAAATGTTGTTCCCGAAGCTGAAACAAATGTCTTATTTGTGATGATGATATTGTCTATCACCCATCGTATTACATCATAATAGGGAGAAATATTTTCCCGTGCTGCGATTCTGTGAAGTAATGAATTTGCAAGCGCTTTGAGAGGAGTCTCAAAATCAGAATCTGAGTCTTCTTCATCTGGTACTATCACCTTCACCTCAGTGACCTTAGGGTTTTCTCTTTCAATCAAGTTATATGCATCTTCCCAAGAAAATTTTCCAAGACCCTGGCATGATGTATCTGTAACCAGCTTAATTTTGGCTGGTTTTTATTTTGGTACTATGGTAATAGAAGTGGCCTTTGATTTCTTAGATCTCTTAGACATTTTCTCATCTGGTATCGTTTCACTTGCTCGGTGAACGAGAGGATAGGTTATTCTATGGTTCTGCAAATGAGAAAAACTTTTAGATGCAGTAAAATGAAATAAGGAGAACAGCTATATGAAAATATTTATTTAATGATTTCAATTTATTAACTCTGTGTTTAAACTAAAATTCTCTCCATGAGAGTCACACTCACGCATTCAAATTAGAATCAATCACCATAATTCATTTTATTTTCTAATTAATAATGAACGTACAATCGAAGATCGACAATTTTGAAATGTGAATATAAAACTTTCCTTTTGAATTTTCTGATTGCGATGAATAAATAATATATGCGCAGTGTAAAAATAGAGATAAAATATAGACTAAGTATCCATCGCGTCGGGGGTTTTCAAAAGGGACAACAAATAACATATCATGATCTCCGCCGATTTGCAATTGCGATGATGGTGTATCACATCGGACTTTTCCGAACGAAATAAGTTGTAAATGATATCCGCCAATTTGTGATTGCGATGATGGTGGGGTCCATCACATCACGATTTTATAGAATGAATGAATATGATGTTGTTCCTTTGAAATGTGATTGTGATAAATCGCATCACATCGAAGTTTTGTAATTGACTGAATGAGGGGTTTTCTTTTCATTTTGAGATTTTCAATTTGCGATGGGTTACATCGCATCGGAGTTTATAAAACAAGGACATGTAACATTTCTCCTTCGAAATGCGATTTGAGATACATCGCATTGGATTTTTCCAAATAAAATGTGAAACTTTAAGATTCCTTCGATTTTCAATTGCGATTACTTTATCACATCGGACTTATTCAATATGAATACTTTTATGTTCTATGTTGATGCGATAAAAGAATTTATATTTCATTCGATCGAAAAATTTCAATGTTGCATTTGTTTACATACACTTGTGATATACGATATGCGATATATGCTTTTCTAAAAAACGAACCTTTTATTGTTTTATTCAAAATGATCGGATTTCCTCATAGTTTTTTATTCCTATCTTAAAAAGAAAGGGGACCTATTTATCAATGAAATTTATTCTAAAATTTTGAAATGGGGAGGGTTGTTATACCATACAACAGGTAGATAACTTAATGCTAATAAGGGAAACTAGCCTAATCCTACAACCGAACAATAGGGTGGAAAAAAAAAGCAAAATATGGCTCTTAGAACTAATAAACCTTGTGGTTATTCAAGGACTTATGGCCATTATACACATGAATTTCCCCTTTTACCTCAAATGCGTCTGGGATGGGAATTTTTTGATGTGACAACGACCCTCGAATTTTTTTTTCCTATGTAAATTTTGGAGGCTACAACAATTGTCGTTCCAAGCCCCCTTATGTCATCATGTTTGTTTGATATGTTATTTGTTGGTTTTCTCCTAGTGTCGTATCCTCCTAAGTTAGTGTTTCCTAAGTGTCCTCGCTTAACCGTTAGAAGTGCTCGACGTATTTATCCCATGGTTGGTTGAACTAATCACTTATCTTGACTTAGAATCCATCTTGGCATAAACACACTCAAAAAACACTAAAAAGCATAGAAAAAACAAAAAAAAAGTGATAAAATTACTCATAAAGGTAAAAACGCACTCCAAATCAATGAAGACATGTGCTTGAGTTGAGTTCACTCCTTCGGACTAAAGAAGTACACACTCCTTGAGCACATTCATTCATGCTAAGAAAGTGCACCTGCCTTGAGTGCACTACTTTGTGTCGAAGACATAGGCTCTTACTGGGTGCACACATGAGAAAATTTATTTATGTGGTTGCTCTCTTAGAAAATAGGAACCCACATAAAGTCTCTTAACTAACCCTTTCACGTGACGATAAGTGGAGATCACACATGAATTAGTTTTTCATGTAAACATCTTTAAATCAACACTGTTAATTATTCATTTGCATAATCGTTCTCATCTTAGTTGGGCACAGAGTTATGGATCAAGTAACTCCTCATCAACCAGTGTTACAAGTAAGTTTTTCTTGTTGAATCTCTTCATTTCCTTTGATGATTTCATTGTCACTCTTTCCTTTCTTGTTGTTGTTTCTTTTTTTTCCAGTTTGTTTGCTAGCATTTATGTTCAATATTTATTCTAGAAGTCATAATATGTTTTAGCATGAAGAAACCCTTCACATTTTTAAACCTTCAATATTCTACCGTGAATGTGACAACATCTATATAACCTTACAAATATTTATTTTCCTCAAAATTATAATTAAAATTGTTCCTGAGCTTCCAACATAAAGAGCACACTTCTAGAACCCAAAGCCCAATTAGCCTTGAAAACTACACCCACAATGACTAATATTTCCTGTTGAGCACACTTCTTCACCACAAATAAATTTTCCCTCCCTTGATCATATGAGTGCACCATGAAGACTCGAAGCTTTTCCTTCATCCATTTAGAGTATGCTATTGCACCATCCTTGCCTTTCAGTGCATGAGCAAATTGTAAATGCTTGAATTATTTTCAATGCATTCCTTCTTCAGAGTGTGATAGTGTGCCCTATCTTTCTCCTTGAGTACATGATCACATTATGAAGATCCAAAGGCCCAAAAACTCACTCATTCAACCGTTCAAAGTGCACCAGTGCACCCTTAATTTTTTTCCCCACTTTCTTGGGTACATTAGCACATTGAAAAGACTTGAATGATCCTTTACACTCCTTCATTCTTTTAAATTGCACCCTCCTAGTTTTAATGCTTATTTTCTCATGCATGTAAGTTATTTTATGTTAACGTTCATAGATTTTCATAACCAGTTGCATGTGATGGATTTACGAGATATTGTTGCATAGTTAATCTTTTCATTGTGAGTGTTCTGCCACAAGAAATTGTGCGAGTACAAGTATTGTCACCCTCTCATCATCTATTGGATCCATGACTCCCCACAAAGTCGCCTCAAAATAATTCTCATAAGTAAGCATTGCGAAAGCTGTTGAAGTTACCAAGCCAGTCATTCCAATTTATGCATACAAACAGTGCTTCATTGATGAGTCTTATGAGGTCACATGGAGTGCTATATACAACACATTCAGATAAGTTCTGTTGAGAACTTGGATGACTTAGATGTGTACATAAACATTAATAAGTTTAGGATGAATAGGATTGCATGCAGATTCTTAATCATCCCCTATTTAGAAGTGATTGAGTGGATCATTAAACATATGTATGACTCTCATCTAGTGATTTGCAGTGAGAGTGGCATTCAACTTGCCACTTATTATGGAGAAGACATGCATACATAATACAAGATGATTAGGCCAACAAAATATGAAAATAATAATTTCTACATGAGATGGGCCGACCTTGACACAAGTTAAATTAACAAATAATGGTATCGATAGCCTACTAAGTTTCACCATAAACCATCTGCAGTCTACTTGACTAAGATTATTAGAGATGTATATCAGTATATGATATCCATGTGTTTTCGGTTTCATGCATAAAATAACACTGTGATTCTTAAGGATAATTGTATGTATATCGTCAATATGGTGCTGACCCATGGTAAAGTTGTCAATTTGGAAGGTATATTGTCATATGATTTGCAGTGTCATATGGGCTTGAAAAAGCATATTTGAGGGTGAACCAAACACCATATTTATACATGTTTTCATTTCTCTTAGATGGAATATGTGCATAGTATGTGTTCCATAGAATGAACTAGAATTGGACCCCTAAGGATAAGTTCATGGTTTACTTCCACTACAAAGTGTTATCATAATCATTCTTCAGAGGTGTATATGAAAAAATGGTAAAAAACTTCTTTGTATTTATATTTCAGATGATATTTGAGATTGCTCCTCCTTGCATGACTGACCAGGTGAGGGATTCACTCTAAGATATTATAGATTGGTTTTTTTATCCCAAGGGTATGTACATGAGATTTTTTTGCTGTCAGATATCCCATTTTCTCATCCTCTGATATGTGATCAATAAGGTGGTCATGAAAGCAGTATAAAATCAGTTGGAAAATGGATTATCTAAAGTTCTTCGGAGGAGTATTACCCAAAAAAGAGGAAGTAACATTTGTTTATATCGAGTCAAAGTCATTCATGAATTTATATTATTAAACATGCATTCATGTTAACATACATATGCATTCACATTTGTAACAACCCTGGTCAAAATTCCAATTAATAAATTTTTTAAACACAAGTATGATATACACACAGGGAGATAAGATAAACGTGAGATGCAATATTTTTTCACAGTGATATACATTGACAGTACATTAGGTGTGACTCTTGGATTCCATATTCCAAGGCCTCTTGGAATCCCTATGATTGTTCATTTCCCACACCTTAACCCTTAGTGGATTAGTTGTCCAACATTTCCCCCTCCCCCCGCCCAACCCCTTTAATCCATAGAGGTATGTATGAGAGAAGAAGAGTGTTATAGTACAAAATGGAAAAGTATGGATGGAAACACTAGGCTGAATGAGCTCTCTAAAATGTTGGCATAACGAGGTGGTTTAAGGAACTCTTAGCAGAGTTCCTGGAACTCTTCCATATCAAGTAAGAAGTTGAGATCTTCTGCTAGAGGAAGTGCTCCTAATGTTTTTAAGAGGGAGACCTTCAACCTGGAAAAGGGAGGTCTGAAAACTATGATGGTTTATGGATGACCATAAACTCTGGAACGCTTAATGAAGTTCTTGGAAAGCTTCCAAAACTGGCAATTAGCTGACGTCTTCTACTATAGGAAGTGTTCCCAATTCTTTGAAGAGGGAGAAGCTCAACCTCACATATCTAGTTTAAGGCTGAACACCAACCAAAGGCATGTTCATGGGAATCTATGTCTCTGGTTATAGCAAGGCTAAGGATTTCTATGAATCTAAGTGTGATCTATAACAGACCAAGAGTATACGACTAATTTCTTGGAGATTTTGAGGTATGTGTTGTATCTTAAGCATGGGAAGACAAAGGTTATAGATTAATTAGTGGACTACCATTAGAATTTAAGGATCATATTTAGTATGATGAGACTTGGTCGTTGGAGGAAGTAATTGGGAATTTTTGGCACTCTTGTGAGAAGTTGAAGGGAAAGAATGAGCCTAATCATGACTGGAAAGGAAATAAAAAAACCAAAGTAAAATTTCCTTTGAAGCGGGAAATACCTTAGGATCCAGGTGAGAAAGAGAATGTGGCTCCATATAAGAATTTTATTATAGTTGAGAACAGAGATGGACCTCAATTTGGAGAGTAGCAAAATAAAATTAGTGGTTGGGAACCATTACATTATTGGATTGGTGGTGAATATCATCACAAGAAGGATTGTTCATTTTATCGGGGTCGTAGATCTCTGATCTTTAGTGCTCAAAAGGCGCAGATAGTCAAGGGTGTTGGTCAGAAAATTCCTCAAATTTACACAACATTTGATAATAAGCATGCGAATCACCAGGAATCCCTTATTGAGATAGAAGGTAAGCTTTTTGGTCGAGTTGTTTCCATTTTGATTGATCCTAGATCTAATTATAGTTATGTTAATATTGACTTGGTGGATAAGTGTGGATTAATTCAATTTGTGCATGTAGAGACTTGGTTGGTGCATTCTTCCATAATTAATAAGAAAATAGTTCATCATTGGATGGCATTCTGTGGATTTGAGTTGAATGTTATGCCTACATCAACACATCTAAATGTTCTTCCATTGGGTTCTTACAATATTTGTTTGGGTATGGGTTGGTTGCACATTCATAGTACTAAGATATACTGTTATGAGAAAGCTATTGAGTCTTTGGATGATGATGGAGAGAAGAGGATCTTGCAGGGAAAGAAGAAGCCTACATCGGTGATAATGGTCACAACTATGAAATCGAAGCATAGTTGCGGGAAAGGGTGTGTATTATTTGTAGTGCATGTTTATAGTAAAAAATGGAAGGATGTTGAGGGTTTTGACGTGTTGAAGAGGTATCCGATTTTGCAGTAGTTTGAGGTTGTATTTCCAGCAGATATTTTAGAGTTACTACCTCATAGGGAATTGGGATTTTCTATTCAGTTAGTACTAGGAGCAACACCAACATCAAAGAAACCTTACAATATGAGAACTCCATAGATAGTGGAATTGAAGTTGTGGCTTTAGGAAATGATTGATAGGGGAAAAATTAGGCCATGTGTGATGCCTTGTGGTTCACAAGTGTTGTTTATGAAGAAGAAGGATGGTACTCTCGGGTTCTGTATTGATTATAGGCAATTTAACAAGGTTACAATCAAGAACATGTATCCTTTGTCTCAGATTGATGACTTGTTTGATCAATTGAAGGGAGCTATAGTTTTCTCGAAGATTAACTTTATATCATGATATCATCATGTACACATAAAATAGGAGAACATATACAAGAAAAAATTTTGTAGCAGGTATGGACATTATGTGTTTTTAGTGGTTATGTTTGGTATTACTAATTCTCTAGCTACTTTCACGTGTTTGACGAATAATATGTTTTTTTCTTATCTAGAACATTTTGTGATAGTATTCATTGATGACATATTGATATATTCTAAGAATGAGGAAGAGCATGCATAACACTTAGTAGTAGTCATAATATTGTTAAGAGAGCATCAGTTGTAGGCAGGGCTTAGTAAGTGCAATTTCTTTCAGATATAAGTTCATTACTTGGGAGATGTTTTTTTAAAGGAAGGTATAGTAGTGGAATAAAAAAACATCAGATATCAGAGGTTATTATATAATTCATGGATATAGGAGGTTATATTCATCAAGAACTTCTCACATTGTTACACAGTAATTTGTCACCGTCCCTACCATTCCCCGTCCCGCACAATGGAGGACCCATTTTGTGACCTGTGAACATTGTCATGCCTTGAAATCATTATCAATGCATTCCTCTAAACATGAGCTTCAATTTCCCTAAAGACATCTCCTTGCAAAAAACCATGAAAACATCTCCTTTTGCATTGGTGCGGGCAGACAGTTCATCAATACCGCCAATGAGGAAAATCCTGCAAAGAGGCCGCGCCAACTGGCGCTCTGTCCCAGAGTCGCAGTCGCGCCAGCCAATTTAAGGAGTGTTTTTTAAATAAACATGGCGGAAGTTGTGTTTCAACAAACTCAGAAACCATTGCCTATCTTGAGTTGGGAGGTTTGGCTACGAGAGTTCCATGGAAGGGAAGTGGTTTGCCACCTTTCATGGAACCTTCCTTGATGATAGGGCCAATCCCACAATAATAGGGATCCCAACTCCCTCCTTCCCCATCTATAAAAGCTTGCCTATTGCCATTGCAAGCTAGTCTTGAAGTGCCTAAGCTTTGAATCTCCAAATTCCTAAGAGCCTTTGTGCTATAAGAGCCCTCTTTCTTCCCTTAAGGCTGACTCAAGTAAGGAGACTATCGTCGAGAGACTCTAGAGAGGCTTGCCCTTTCCCTGGAAAGCTTTGCGAGACGTGAACGACTGGGGACCCTTCCGAAGGAGACCGCGGCGTCAAAAAATTGGTTGTACTCTCTTTCGATTGCTTATTAATGAATGACTACCGGTTATGGTTCCACTATGTTTTTCACTTATGTTAATAATGAGTTATATCCTTTCTGACTAATATATAGTTGCGTATTCTAGATTTTATGCTTGTATTCGTGTTGTTTCTTGCATGTGCAGGTGTCCATTCACGGATATCGTGGGGATCGTGATCTGCCGAGGCTGAGGAACGGGAACGTTGTCTCTTCTACGAATCATAGCACTGGACTCTAGGTAAGCCTCCATCATTGGCTTATTTATTCACAATTAGGAACTTGCGCTATAGCATTTGATGATTGTTGCTAGACCCCTGCTGGGCTAGTAGGGATCGCCTCTATCCGCAGAGGGGATTTACCTCCTCAACAATTTGGCGACTCCGCTGGGGATCATCTAGTTTTCACTGTCTCGTTTGGATTGTATCGCTTTGATTGTTTTATGATTTTCCTTGCTTGGTTAGCCTTCTGGGCTGGGTTCTTTTGCTATTTTTTTTCTTGGTTTGCTTAGTTTACATTGATCTGCTTCTGGAGTAGTTATTTTTTATTTTTGGCTGAGAAACTCGACTGGCGCGCTTTTTAGCCTGACAATTGCGCCAATTGGCGCACGTTGCTTTTGTATTGCCCGCGCCAATTGCTTGCTGGCCCCAGTTGCAGCCTTGCAGTTGTGCCACTCCTGTAGGGTATTAGGGTTTGCTCAGTTTTGAGCTCTCTAGCTCTGGTCAGTGTTTTTCTTCTTGATTTTTCGACTACATGAGTGTGTTGGAGTCCTGTTTGACTGGGAATTTGCCTTCATCCTTTGGTTGTTTTCTTTTCTCCATCGATTTCACGTTTTAAGCCCTAGGGCATCTAGTGGCTTTGTGTATCAAGCCCTTCTTGGGAGTTTTGGTGTTTTGTTTATCCAGTCAATTCTCTGATTGCTCCTTTGCATCCTCTTAGTAGTTGTTCACTGTTTTTTTGCGATTTTTGGGTGATTTCTCTTTTATGCACTCAAATTTTGTTTGGTCTTGCTTTGGGCCTAGATCACACGGTCCATTGGAGCCTTTGAGTCTTTTTCTTGGTTTTGACAGACTTTGGTCGATTTGAGATCTGATTGTTGGTGTCATTGAGTGAAACTTGTTTGTTTTGATCTCTTAATATCGTTTCTCGAGTTGCTTCTCTTTTATTTTCAGTTTGTTTAGTGTATCTAGCTATCAAACATTGAAAATTACAAAAAAAAATATCTTTTTCTTTTGGTTGATTAGTGCAAATTGTAATATTTTCGATTTTACTAGTAATTAGTGATTTGAATGAAAATTTTTCAATTTCATTAGTTGCATTAGAGATATCATTGTTTGTCTTCCGATCATTTTGTTTGTGTAAAAACTCTCAACTCTTCTGTAGCTAGTTTTCATCGAAAGAAATGATGGACTGTGGCATGTAGCTTTGCATTTAGGAGTTTTTGAGACAACACATTCGTTAGGGCCTGAAAACTGAAACGTAATTGAAGATCAACTTTAAAATCTACTCAATTTACACTAAGGCGGCATTGAAATCTAACGAAACACATTTAGAGGTCTAGGCTAGAGACGTGTTCCGACGTCTTTAAACCTAGCAGCTGTCGTTCACCTTTTGGCTTTAGACAGCGCTAGTACGGACTTGTGCTCCCTGTACCGTCGCGTATATAAAGGGAGACCCCTCTAGGTTTTCAATACTTTATCCATAGGAAGCCAAGTCTGCTGCCCTATACCCGTGATACACCGAACACAGCATTCGGGGAGATTTCCTGCACATACGGAAAGTCCTTGGTTGATTTCTCTTTCATTATTGGAACCAAGGTGTATATTGCAGTTCACAGTTATTTGGCACACCCTTTGTGCCTAGTATTCCTGAGCAGTCATTTGGTCTTTTCTGACTCCCTAAATTTGAAAATATCGCCAAGCGCTTGTCCTTTCACGCTTGTGTCAAATCTGAAAGAGATAGAGTCACCTTTTTATCGTTTCTTGACTCTTAAAGTATGAAACGATAAAGTTTCTTACTTTTCAATGTGGTAAAAAATTAATCACCCATGATTACATGCCCTCTTAGATATTGCTTGTTGACCGTTTGATCGTGTGTCTTGACTCTTTTTCAACCTGTGTGTGTGTTTGTTTTTTCTTCTCTTGTCGTTTGCCACTGTGGCAGAACCCTCGGTTTCGTCTACCGGTAGTCCTTACACGGACGATTCATCAGAGGTTTCCCAATCCTCTACTAAACCGTAGCAGCCTATTTTTTCTGAGTTTCCTGACGGGGGACCGGTTCTTGCTGAGCAACCCTTTGGGGGACCAGTTGAGTTCGATTGGCCCTTTTCGGACCCTGTGTCTGAATTGAGATTAGGAGCTGATTTCTTTTCTCTTACATTGGGTTCGCCTTTTGTTGCTGCTGCATTTCCTCCTAGTCCTCGCCGTTTATTGCGCGATCTAACGGCAGGATCAACCATGAGTGATTCTGGTGAGGAAATTCCAACGTCTGGTGAAGACTATCAGCTCTTCCCATGAAGATTGTTTCCGGGAGATAACTCTGAACTGGCTAACATGTCAACAGCCAATCCCTCTTTACCACCGGGATACAGGTCTTTGGGTCAGATCATTTCTTCCGCAGCATCTATGGGAGTGTCAGCTCTTTCTCCGAGGCGAGTTGCTCCTACACTCGGGGTGTCCCCTCAGACGCCCGTTACTTCTGTACCCATCCGGCCCACTGTTTGTGTGGCCGCCTCTTCTCCTGTTGTCACAGCACCCTCTGCCAGGGCTATGCCAACTCCTGAAGATATCTATCTAGCGACTGCTATACCGGAGAACATCTCTCCAGAGGAGTATCGGTTGTATCTGCAACAGCCGAACGCCGAGGTTGGACCATCCTCCCAAGATCCCAACCGCTCTTACTTTTCGCACTATGCACAGGATGGTACTCCCGTGTATGCTTTTCCAGGTCAGTATGACGAGCACGGGGACATTTTACGTCTGCCCGCTCCTGAGGCTTACCTCCATGCTCAAGGTTTACCTCATCACCAGGCTTATAACCCGCAAGGGAAACCTTTCCAAGGCCAACCTTCGGGCCAACCTGGCTATCCTTATGACCCATAGGGGCAGCCCATCCAAGGCTACCCTGCAGGCCAGCAAGGGCCATCGTACGGTCCGCAAGGACAATATTACAGCCCTTCTGGTCAACTTGTTCAGCCTCAGCCGGGGTACCAACCGGGACCGATCTATGGTCCTGGGGGGAAAATCCAGCCTTCTTTACCTATGCAACCGCAGTATCCTGTTGTTTCTAATGTTGCATATGAGCCGGGACTATCCTATGGTTCTGCTTTAGGTCAAACCAGTTTCCAGCAACCACCTGACCCTATTCCTCCACCAGGCCAACCGGCTCATCTGGTACAACCCAGTGTTCCGCCTCCAGGCCAACCGGCCCATCTGGTACAACCTGGGGCTTCTTTACAGCTAGGTAAACCTGCGCAACCGGCGCCGCCTATCTATCCGGGTCAACCTGGTCATTCAGTTCAGCCCTCTCATCCGGGTCAACCTGTTCATTCAGGGCAACCCTCTCAGTCGGGTCAACCTATTCACTCAGGACAGCCCGCCCATTCCATCAACCCTGCAAGCAGCCAGTTCATTCGATGCCGCAGCCAAATCAACAGATGCGCCCTACTTATCAAGCTCCGCAGGGTTCCACTTTTCAGCAGCCTACTCATCCTCAGGGTGGTTATTATCCTCATGGTCAATCTCAACCAAATTATAACAACCCTAGAGGCTCTCAGTATTATCCTTCTCCACTCGGTTTTACCTATACTCAGCAGCCAAATCCAAATGCTGCTTACACTGGGCTGACACATAATCAGGGTCCGTACTCTGGTTACCAGCATCCAAATCAGTCTGGTTATACAACCTACGCCCCCTACGATCAGAATCCTATGGGACAGAACCCATGGGGGCAAGGATATTCACAACCATTGTGGAGTATGGGTACCAGACCTCATCCTGGGCCTAGCATGACGGTTAATCCACCATTGCCATTCCTGGCTACCTTGGAGTTGCCGGATGTTTCAAAATTGACCAATGATCCGATTTTACATAATCCGTATTGGCCTTCGGTTCCCTCCAAGATACCAGGTGATTGCCCCAAGTTTGAGGGAAAAGCTGGAGAGGACCCCTAGGCGCATGTGATGACGTATCATCTTTGGTGTTCGTCTAACTCTTGGGTCGACGATTCGATTCGTCTGCAGCTTTTCCAGCGTACTTTAACTGGAGCTACTACTAAGTGGTACATAGAGTTATCCCGTGGCATTTTCCAAGATTTCAATTCTTTAGCCATGGCTTTCCTCACGCACTTTCATTTACCGGTTCGTTATGAAGCCGGGATGCACTTCCTGACTTCTCTGAAGCAGGATAAAGCCACTCACATCTCTGATCACATTCATGAGTGGCGGCACCGTCGTAGACTGATCAAGTTTCACATACCTGATCAGATACTGACTCACCGGTTCACCACCTCTTTCGTGAATAAAATGGCTCAAGATATTGCGATGGGAGCGTGTGTGACAGAGGAACAAGTCATTGCGCGTGCCCAATATTTGGATCTTGTGTATTCTCAGTCCGGCACGCTTTATGATATCTTGCCTGATGCTCCACAGTCCGGAACCTCTAAGGCTCCGCCTACCCCTACGGTGGATGGTGTCATTGGTTCTGTCTCTCAGAATTCGAAGAAATCTTCGAATGGGAAGCAAAAGTCTAATTATTCCAACAATACTCCTGCTAATCCTGCCTCATCCGATTCTGGCAAAACCGCGGAGGTAAATGTCGTTCAGGCCAATCCTACAGAGAAATCCTCCAAGGGGAAGAAGAAGGGCAAAGGAAAATCTAAATCTGATGCCCCGAAGCCAGAATATAAATCTCGTACTGAGGATGGCTCTCAGCGTAAACCGAAGTACCCTTGCCTCATTTGTGAAGGGCACCATTATACTAAGTATTGTCCACGACGATCCGAGGTTAGTCAACTTCTCAAGGGCCCTAAAGGGACTACGACAGTTCTAAAGGAGCCATTTCCATCTCAGTATACCCAGATGGTTGAACAACCGTCACCATATGCACCATTTGGGTCCCACGTTTTCATGATGAAGAGTGTTGCACCTATCTCTGTCGCTACGTGGTCGAAGGATTACAACAAATCATGGCAGGCACCCGGGAAGGCAGTTGCAGATGGACCGCCTCCCCTACCTGCCTCCGGTTCGTTGGAAATTGAGAAGCCTACTCCTGAACCCGTTGTGAAGCCACCTTCTAAAGGTGTTCTTCGAAGATCTTCTTATAATCCAAATGCTCGTGCCGCTCAACATTACAGAATTGTTGAGGATTTGGCACAGGTGTCGTCTGCTATGTCTGCGCTAGAAGTTTTTCAAAGTTGTCCTTCGCAACGGAAGGCTTTACTGTCTACGATTGGGGGCATTGATCCCGCCGATTCGAGTCTTCTCACCTTCGATTTAGAGAATTTCACTCCCCGGATTCCACATCAAATCGCTCTTGTTATTCAAGTCGGGATTAACGGTCTTAACATTCATAGGGCCGTCGTGGATGAAGGTGCCTCTACCTGCGTTATGTCCTCCGCTTGCTGGAAGGCCATCGGCTCTCCAGCCCTTTTGTCATCTCCCAATGCCCTAGAGGCATTTGATGGTCAGGAATCTAAACCCCTGGGTGTTCTTGAGAGTCTAGCAATCACATTACAGGGGAAGGCATAGTGATGAAGTAGTGGGCACAAACTCAGCTGACATACTTCTTGTCGCATTTGGACCCATGCCATGCTGTCATTCTGCATCCCTCATGATTCATTGATTTCCTCAGGGAAAAGTGTACGATGGATGGATGGCCATTTTCACCTCTACCTCTGAGAACAACGTGCCATACGTGGATAAGATTCCAAATTCCCCGGACAGTGTAGGACCTGGTCTCTTCAAAGACCCAGTCCTCATAGGTATTTTTCCTGCACCACCACTGCACACCGCTCAAGTTAACATGATTTCCAGGTCTGATGACCCATGGCTTATTCCTACGCCTGAGCAGGTGTTTGAGTTTTGATAATCAATGCCCTTGACTCCAGTAGAGATCAGCTACTCTGAAATTGTTGGCGCATCTGATCCTCCACCTCCTTAGCATGCTCCGTTGAGCATGGCTCTCGACGTCTACTCTCAATCCCCCTGGCTTGGTCAGGCCGATTCACCTGATCCTCTCAAAGAGACTTTTCCTTCCGATGAGGCCATCATTGAAACTATGTCTCTTGAGGAGCTGCCTTGGGGTGATGGACATCATCGCTCCTCATTTATGCCTAGCTTGGGGGAAATGACTGACTGTCTGGAGCGTTATGCTACTCAGTTCCCTACCCCTCCTCTTCAAACGCCCATCTTTACGCACGAGATTTTTTCGGAGGGTAACCTGAGCAACATCACTCAAACAATTCCAATCAACATCTCCGTTAAACCCGGGATCATTGAGAATATTCACGTGGGAGTGACTTGTTCTCCCGATGAGATTCAAGTCTATACTGATTTATTTGAAGAATTCAGAGATGTGTTCACCTGGTCCTATGAGGAAATGTTGGGGATTGATCCAGTATCGTAGTGCATGAGATTCCAACCTATCCTGGTGCGAAGCCTGTGTGCCAACGTTTACGCCCCATGCATCCTCGGAAAGCCGCCGCAATTAAGGCAGAAGTTGAAAAACTTCTGAACGCGGGCTTTATTTATCCTATCCCCCTCACAGAATGGGTGTCTAACATTTTCCCTGTCCATAAAAAGCAGGGTACGATTAGAGTCTGTGTTGATTATCGCGACATCAATCGCGCCTGTCCAAAGGATAATTATCCCACTCCATTCATAGACCAGATCATCGACGAATGTGCCGGAAGTGAGATTTACTCCTTGATGGAAGGTTTCTCAGGATATAATTAGATCAATATTGCACCTAACGATCAACACAAGACCACATTCATATGTCCTTGGGGCACTTTCGCGTATAAAAAGCTCCCATTCGGCTTGAAGAACCCTGGAGCCACTTTTCAGCGTGCGATGTCCTATGCTTTTCATGACATTCGCCATATCGTTCAGCCTTATTTGGATGACTTGCTAGCTCATTCAGCTAAGCGAGAGGACCATCTCGAACATCTCCGCCAGATCTTTCTTCGTTGCAGGCGCTATAATATTAGGCTCAATCCTCATAAGTGCGTCTTCGGCGTGGATTCTGGCCGTCTTTTGGGATTTATAGTCTCAAAAGACGGGATTCGCCTCAACCCTTTAAAGGTTGAGGCCATTATTAATCTCCCATCACCCTCTTCCCTGTATCAGTTACAGAGTCTACAAGGGAAAGCGAACTTTCTTCGGCGCTTTATCCTGAATTATGCCAAGGTGGCCAAAGGATTCACTCGTCTATTAAAGTAGAACGTTCCCTTCCACTGGGAAGAAATCGCTCAGCAATCCTTTGAGAAGCTGAAGACGTTGCTTGTCAAAGCTCCGTTGCTTCGTCCTCCGAACTACCACCGCGACTTCACTTTATATCTCATCGCCGCATTTAGCACCATAGCCATGGTCTTGGTGCAGGATGACGATGACGGTAATGAACATGTCGTTTATTATCTGTCATGGAACCTTCTCGATCTAGAAACGCATTATGCTCATGTCGAGAGGTTGGCGTTAGCTGCAGTACACGCTGTGCAGCACTTTCGCCATTACATCCTTTTGTGTACGATAACAGTGGTTTCAGACTGTAACCCCATGACGTATATTCTCTGTAGAAAATTACTGGCGGGCAAGTACTCCAAATGGATTGTGATCCTACAGGAGTTTGACTTAGAGTTCACTACCGCTAAGTCAACTAGATCACTAGTCTTCGCGGATCTTATATTCTCTCTCCCTACAGACTCCGCTCCCTCACATTCTGAAGACCATATACCGGACGAAACGCTTTTCCTCATCAGTACTCGTGACATAATTGTGTATCTTTAGACCTTTAAATTTTGGTCTAAGTTGGATAAAGCTACTCGCCGAAGGATTCGGCATCAGTCCCAGCCCTACCATACAGTAGGAGATACCTTATACCTCATTAGAGTAGATTCGGTGCTCCGGCGGTGCCTAACCTTGGAAGAGGCTGAAAAGGTCCTAAATGACTGCCACAATGGCGCCTGTGGTGGACATATGTCCGGATATGCTACTACCCAGAAAATTCTGCGAGTAGGTTATTTCTGGCCTTCCATATTCAAAGATTGTATCACTGCAGTCCGTAAATGTCATGCGTGCCAGATATTTCAACGCAAGATGCGCACGCCGCCTCTCCCATTGCATCCTGTTATTGCCGTCAGCCCTTTTGCAAAATGGGGCGTGGATTTTATGACGTGTAACCCTCACTCGGCCGGGGGGCATGCGTATATAATTGTCACCATCGACTACTTCACCAAGTGGGCTAAGGCGATGCCTACACTAGCTGCTGACGGTAAAATGGCTGCTCAATTTATATTAAACCACGTTATTGCACAGTTCGGGGTTCCTCAAGCCATCGTCACTAATCACGGTACTCATTTATGAGATTATATGATGGCGGAGCTGACTTCAAAGTTGGGCTTGCGTCACGACAGCTCAACACCATATTACCCTCAGGCGAATGGTCAGGTTGAAGCAGTGAACAAGGTTCTGGTCACTATGCTTCAACGAACAGCTGGTATTCACAAATCCAATTGGCATCTCCAACTGTTCTCATCTCTCTAGGCATACTGAACATCTGCTAAGAGTGCAACTGGATTCACACCATTTCAACTGGTGTACGGTCTGGAAGCAACTCTTCCGGTTGAATGAGAGATTCCTTCTCTGAAATTAGCTGTGGAACTTCTACCTGATACTTTTGCTGAGGAAGAACATCTTCTGTATCTGGAACGGTTAGATGAAACCCGTCGTCTGGCTGCTTTGATCATTGAAGCAAAAAAGAAGAGGGTCAAAACTCATTTTGATCAATCTGTTTCCCCCCGTTCCTTTATCGAAGGAGACCTCGTCCTCCTGTACGATCAAGCACATGGCAAGCTTGGAGCCGGTAAGTTCCAACCTATGTGGCATGGGCCCTATATAGTAAAACGCATTTTTAAAAATGGGGCCTACGAGCTTATAGATTATGAAGGAGTTCCGCTAGCGCAGCCCAGAAATGGGCTGTACCTCAAAAAGTACTATGCCTGAAGTGATTTCTTGGTGTGGTGTGTGTACATAGGTGTGTGTTTTTGCATTTGTGTGCATGTATGGTGTGGTGTGCCTTGTAAACATCTTTATGATGATTGGGTCTTCCTAGTTGTGCAGATGTCTATTCATCCATTTGTTGGTTTCGCGGATGGTGTCTCCCGCAGTACCAGGAATCTGTCTTCAGCAGCCTGGGTAATCTATGATCCTGCTAGTGAGTTGGTCAACCTGCAAGGACTGTGTCTAGGACGTACTACGAACAACATCGCGGAATATAGTGATGTGTTAGAATTATTAACTGAGGCAGGAAAACTTGGTATCCATGAATTTCTTGTGTATCTAGATTCGCAACTTGTAGTGTTACAACTGAACGGACACTATTCGGTAAGAAACCCATCCATTTTACGTCTGTATCTGTGTATTCGATTACTGGAAAGAAATTTTGACTACATTACATATCAACATATACCCAGACATTTGAATACATTAACAGATGCAGTAGCAAATTTGGTATTAGACAGACATTTGCGCAATTTGTAAATCATCATCACATGTAAAGAAAGATCCATCCAGAAATAGATATGCATATATATATAGATATCAAAATGTTTACATAGAGTGTGTCACATAAATTCAAAATATACATAATCGTCTTAAGTACATCCGGAGACGATATGTCTCTCAAAAAATATGTGTGGTATAATCCCTAAGAGCTAATCCGCATGGTGCTCATGATAACATGTAACTGCACGCACTAAGCGTCTCAGGATTCAGTGGATCCGACTTGGAACTCCCACCGTATGATGCTGGTACGCCATCGGTACATCCGCCAGCCGAGCATAGTCCAGGATCCCTCGGGCGATACCCTCGAGATTCTGGATCAACTCCTCCACTCCTGCGCCCTCTGCCTGAGGATCAAGGGTGAGAAGAGTCCTCCGCGCGATTGGAGACATACCGGATGGTCTCTCGGGGCCCACGTCTGCATACATATAAAAATGTGTTAGGACGAGTGTGTATTAACAAAAAGAACATAAAACATAAAAATCAAAAACATGAGGTCTTACCCAACTCCTCGTCCCAGTCGTCTCCTTCTGGTAGTGGGAGATCTGGGTCTCCAGTGAAATTGGTTCCTGCATATGGCCAGTCTTCCACGACGATCAACTGGCGCCGTAACCACCCGAAAAATTCCGGCCTCCACAACATCTGTTGGCCTCCTCCAGCTCTGGGCATTAGTGCTACCTAGCGAGCCATTCTTGGCTCTCGTGGAATTGGCTCAGCTACAATGGCCCCTTGGCCTTGGAAGATTGGTAATCGTTCCAGAATAAACGATACCAGGATGGAACCATAGCTGAACTGTTTCAGTTTGGCTTGCTTGCATTTTGTGAGCTATCTCTTCATGTTGATTTTTACTGCTGTAGCCCAGTCAAACAAAAGTGGAGTCATGCACTCTGAGGCCAGCAGGAGTTGGGCCTTTGTGGCCTCGTGCGGTGCCTGCGACCCTGCAGCCCGCGTGATGGTATGTAGGACTACTCTCAATGCTAGATCGGGGATGGTGTGGATATCCACCTTTTTGCTCCCTGATCCCATTTGTGCTCTTGGGCACACTCGTGCCATCACTTCTTCCATCTTCTCGCCAGATGGTCTGCTCCCAGTCAAGATGGGTACCGGACCTCTGTTGGACAGTCCGGTTATAAAATACACATCGGAGACCTCCAGTTCCAATACCTGATCTCGCAACTTGAACACTTGTTCCTGTTCATCCCAAATACTGATCAGATACTGGAGGAGCTCGGGTTGAGCTCGTAAACAGGGTGTAAGGAAGAACTTCTTTAGCCCACAGTTTCTGAGGGCATTCATGCAAACCTCACTTTCTATGGCCTGTTCATCCTCTTCTCCATGTTCTCTTTCTTTCCACTCAATCACCATTTTTCTTGATTTCCTGCATCCACATGGTCACAAACCCTTAATTAGATCTCTGGTAGGCTTGAAATTTCATTCAATTTGGTTAAAATCTCGAATTTTTAGGCGGAAATTTAGGTTCGGCCGCTAGCGTGGCTGTTTTGTGAACATTCGCGCCACGTGGCGCGAGGCCTTTACATGGAAAAGCTCATTGGCGCAGGTCCGTGCCCGATACCCGCGCTAATGAGCGCAGCCCTAAAATTTCAAAGCGTGGCCACAGAGGGCTAATACATGAGGGAAAACTATTGAAAAATTGATTAAAATGAAGTACTGGGAAGCACATATTACCTATAGCAGATGAGAATCTGAATGGTTAACCGGATCTGTCGCAATCGCCGTCAGAATTTCGCACTCCAAATGGACCACTGCTGCTTTTTACCAAGGTAAATAGTAAATGTAATTTTGTTCTTACCATTTTGGCATATTTATAACTTTTTCGACATTGGATAGGTTTTAAAAGTTATTTTTATCAAATATTTTAATATGTTATGTCGAAAATGGGTTTTACGCTTGCTTGGTATGTGCAGCAACAGGTTTGACGCGACTTGAACGGTAAAACAAGTTGTATTTTATACTTTTTCGGACTTGGTAAATACACGAAAAAGTCACTTTGGAGTCATCTTTCAACTCTTTTCTGACTCTCTAAACATGAAAAGATCGTCGAGTCCTTGTCGATTTGATCTGGGTGAAATGGACACGAATAGACATCTACCCGGTATAAGTTTTACCCCTTTTCGGGGGTGGGATGGATTGATTAGAAAAAATACCTAGTATCGCGACTAGGAGGTACGGATATTGCTGCTCGGTTGAGAAACCATTTACGAGGACATGGAGTTCCACTTTTACGGTAATGGCACTGGCTCTCTAAACATGAAAAGACGCCGAGTTCTTCCTTTGTCGGACTCGTTAAACCCTGATGACATTGGATTTCGTCGAAATGACGTTCTCCGAGTTTCTCCTTCCTAGGACTCGTTAAATGCACTAGGATGGATTCGCCCGAAGGGCGGACTTATATCACAAGCATATGCTATCCCCTTCAAGCTTGTTGTCAAAAATAATTGGGGTACTCGCCAGAAATGGTGGGGGAAAAATGGAACCATCGTCGTTGTCGTCGGCAGTATGTCGCTCTTGAACATGGCACTTGTATGCATTCGTGTCGGGTTGGGGACATCTTCATAAACAGTGCTAGCAGCACCATGGGTTCCACTTCTCTTTTTGACCTCTCCTTTGCTCATTGCCTTGTCACCATGACCTCTGATCCGTTGATGTCAAATATGCTGCCAAAACCACTATTTGTGCCGTTATGTGTTCAAGAGAAGTTGGCCTCTGCGAATATCAACCTTCCTCTGATTCTCATACGATCCTGATTCAAAACAAAAACATCATGTTCCTCTGTCTCATGTCGATGATGTGGGAAACATTATGGCCCACCTTCGATCAAGGTCACTTCCTATCAACTTCAGCTCATTATCCAGGAAGTTGATCTATAGACTCCTTTATGGTACCTTGGAACCTTCATGCCTCAATGGTAGGTTCGTCGCATTCGACGTGGGGTTTTCATCATTGGCCTCCGATCGAGTGATTATACGGGTGTTCGACACCAGCTCATTGATTCACACACCGTAGATTGTACCTGTAGTACCTTGAGGGCCATTGTCATTATTGGTGGTCCCTCTCGCGTCTGTTAATAGCTTTCATCATTGGCTGGTAATCAGACGATGTTCTTGCATGTTCGACTTCAGCTCACATATTCGCATGCTTGAACTTGTACTTTTTTTGGGTCGAGATGGAGTGCAAGACCCTGGATTGTTTCTATTGTAGTCCAGGCTGCGATTGTGGATTATTATCATTTTGTACATGACTCACTGATTGGATGGTTGCGACCATATCTGAGTCTATTTATTTGATCCTCGTTGGATGGCTGCGCCCATACCCTGGATCCGGATTATAGTGTACTCTGTTTCGGATGGCTGCGCCCATACCGCATATACATCATGTACTTCAGATATCAGTTGTATTTTTCTACGCAGGTTTTTCGACGGCAGGGCTTCAGTTGAACATGATCTCGTAAAGCATTTCACCCCTCTCTCTCTCGGGCCTCATACTTTAGGGGGCATCTGTTACACAGTAATTTGTCACCGCCCCTACCATTCCCCGTCCCGCACAATGGAGGACCCATTTTGTGACCTGTGAATAATGTCATGCCTTGAAACCATTATCAATGCATTCCTCTAAACATGAGCTTCAATTACCCTAAAGACATCTCCTTGCAAAAAACCATGAAAACATCTCCTTTTGCATTGGCGCGGGCAGACAGTTCATAACTCGCGCCAATGGGGAAAATTCTACAAAGAGGCCGTGCCAACTGGCGCTCTGTCCCAGAGCAGCACTCGCGCTAGCCAATTTAAGGAGTGTTTTTTAAATAAAGATGGCGGAAGTTGTGTTTCAACAAACTCAGAAACCATTGCCTATCTTGAGTTGGGAGGTTTGGCTACGGGAGTTCCATGGAAGGGAAGTGGTTTGCCACCTCTCATGGAACCTTCCTTGATGATAGCGCCAATCCCACAATAATAGGGATCCCAACTCCCTCCTTCCCCATCTATAAAATCTTTCCTATTGCCATTGCAAGCTAGTCTTGAAGTGCCTAAGCTTTGAATCTCCAAATTCCCAAGAGCCTTTGTGCTGTAAGAGCCCTCTTTCTTCCCTTAAGGCCGACTCAAGTAAGGAGACTATCGTTGAGAGACTCTAGAGAGGCTTGCCCTTTCCCTGGCGAGCTTTGCGAGACGTGAACGACTGGAGACCCATCCGAAGGAGACCTCAGCGTCAGAACATTGGTTGTACTCTCTTTCGATTGTTTATTAATGAATGACTACTGGTTATGGTTCCACTCTATTTTTCACTTATGATAATGATGAGTTATATCCTTTCTGACTGATATATAGTTGCGTATTCTGGATTTTATGCTTGTATTCGTGTTTTTTCTTGCATGTGCAGGTGTCCATTCACGGAGATCGTGGGGATCGTGATCTACCGAGGCTGAGGAATGGGAACGCTGTCTCTTCTACGAATCATAGCACTGGATTCCAGGTAGGCCTCCATCATTGGATTATTTATTCGTAATTAGGAACTTGCGTTGTAGCATTTGATGATTATTGCTAGACCCCTGCTAGGCTAGTAGGGATCGATGGTATAGCCGTAATTGGTGGTATTCGATGGTGTGATGGTGACAATTATATCATCCACCCCGTAGGGAGTGAGGTTACACGTCATAAAATTCACGCCCCATTTCTCAAAAAAGGGTCGACGGTAACGGGATGCAATGGGAGGCGGCGTGTACATCTTGCGCTGAAATATGAAGCTTTTATGACATTTACGAACACGGTGATACATGTTTGAATATGGTAGGCAGTAACTGTGAGGACACCGGTGCTGTCAGGACATATTTTCACCACGGCGCCAGCAATGTGAGCTCAAGTAAGGAGACTATCGTCGAGAGACTCTAGAGAGGCTTGCTCCCCTGGCAGGCACTGGGGACGAACGACGGGGACCCATACCGGGAAGAGGCTAACGGCGTGTGTTGGTTGTACTCGCTTTCGATTGATTATTAATGAATGACTACCGGTTATGGTTCCACTCTGTTTTTCTCTTATGTTAATAATGAGTTATATCCTTTCTGACTTATATATAGTTGCGCATTCTGGATTTTATGCTTGTATTCGTGTTGTTTCTTGTGTGAGTGTGTTTATAAAGGGATCGTGGGGATGTGGTCTCTTGTGGTGAGAATTAGGCTTATTTGCTCTCTTCTCTGAATCATGGACTTGGGTGGTATATGTTGGCTTGTTGTTACTACAGTGGGAACTTGCACTGTAGCATTTGATGATTGTTGCTAGACCCCTGCTGGGCTAGTAGGGATCGCCTCTGTCCGCAGAGGGGATTTACCTCCTCAACACACATATTTCCTATCATATTACATATTGTAGAAAAAAGGGAAGACGATTGAATGGATTGAATTTTTTGTAGCTAGTTTTGAATAGTTGAAGAATTTTCTTACAAATTCTACCATCTTGAAGATTAGATATATTGATAAATATTTTTTGGTTTGTAGAGATGCTTGCAAGAGAAGACTTGGTGGGGTCTTGATGTAGGAAGTATAAGTATTATGTTATGATTCAAGGAAGTTGAATGTGCACAAGAAGAACTATGTGCCACATGATATTGAGTTGGAAGTTATAATTCATGCCTTAAATATATGGCGACATTATATTCTTGGTAGGAGTTTTATTCTAACGAGCGACCATGGTGGATTGTGGTACATGTTTGACGAACCTAATCTGAATTTCAAGAAAGCTAGATGGTTAGATACTCTTAGTGAGCTTGATTTCAAGATTAGGTACATTAAGGGAAAATAGAATAGGGTTGCATATGCTCTTATTAGAAGATAGCAGGAGAATCACATTGCAGTAGTGTGTTCTTATGGCATATATCTATAGGATCATATATTATAGGTAGGAAAACATGATGCTAGATATCAAAAGTTGAAACACATGTTACAACATCAGGGTGAAGCTAATATGGATGAAGAGTATCATCTCACAGCATATGGCTTGGTCAGATTCAGGAATAATATTTGTGTACCATATGAAAGTGATCTCAAGAAGCTTATATTTAGGGAGTTTCATGTTTAGCCGTATTCAGCTCACCAGGGATATCAGAAGACATTGGTAAAAATTAAGAAGTTCTATCATTCGATGAATTTGAAGAAAGAGGTTGCTTATTTTGTTACTATATTTTTGGATTATCAACAGGTAAAAGTATAGGGTAATAATTCAGGTGGGTTATTATAGCCAATTTTGATTCCATAGTTGAAATGGGAGGTCATTTCCATGAACTTCATTATAGGGTTTCAAAGGAGATCAAAGCAACATGATTCTATCATGGTTCTAGTTTATAGGTTAAGTAAGGTGGCTCATTTCATTGCAACTAAGTCTACAAATTCAGCTAGTGAGGTAGCCTATATTTTCATCAGTGAGATAGTGAGATCGCATGGTGTACGTAGGAATATTTTATGTGACAGAGATGCTAAGTTCACTTCCAGGTTTTGGAAAGAGTTATTTGTAGGTTTGCGGACATATTTGGATGTCATTACAACTTATCACCGATAAAAAAATGGATAGATAAAGTGGTTTAATAGGATTCTTGAGGACATGGTGAGGATGTATGACATGCATCAATAGAGGAAGTGGGGGGAGTATATTCGACTGGTAGAGTTTACATATAATTATTAGTACGAAGAGTCCTTTAAGATGATCCTGTTTGAGGTCCTTTATGGGAAGAGTTGTAATACTACTCTTACCACTTGGAGTGATCCAATGAACAAGGTGTTCATTGCTATAGACATGTTGGTAGTAATGGAATGGGAAATGTACGCTATGAAAGGAATATAAAGAAAGTACATGAAAAGAAGAATATTTATGCATACCATTATAAGGTATTTAAAGAGTTTTGGGTTGGGGAACATGTGTACTTATGTATAAATCCCAAGAGGAGCTCCTTGAGGATTGGACCATGTTCCAAGTTGACAACTTGGTATTGCAGATGTTTCAAGATCCTTCTAAGGATTGGATTAGTGGCCTACAAATATGAATTTCCTCCAATAGTGAAAGCCCATGATTTTTTCCATGTTTGATTACTTAAGAAGTATGTATATGATGTTGATCATGTGATTGAATGGTCTGTATTGTAGGTAGAACCAAAGGGATAATTGTAGCCAAAACCACAATGCATATTTCTACGGAAACAACTCATGTTCTCGAACTGAGAAATAGAGCAAATTAAAGTGTAGTGGAATCACTTTGGGCCCAATCAAGCTACATGTGAGATGAAGTATCATATGTGGGCTATGTATCCTTGATTATTGTTTCGTTCAAGAAAATGAGTTCCGGTATATGTATGTATATATATGTGTGGTTGTGGATACCGCACTGAGATGTGTTATAAATCTCCAATAAGAGACATTACTATCAATTTTTTCATGTTGGTAAAAGTTTTTAATGGTTGTTTATTTCAAATATTGCATCGAACTATCTATAAAACTCCATGGGAAGTATTTTTTGTTCTCAGTGATTTGCTAGTCATAGGTGTCATAGAACACCGAGGATGGTGTTTCCTTAAGGGTGATTCATTTGTAATAACCCCAGGTTAAAATTCCATGTAATAAAGGTTAATAAAGAAAATATAAGACGAAGTTCATAGGACAGATATTCCATGTTGAATGTTGGGAAGAAAACTATATTGGGGATCACTGTCGTTTTATTAATGTCTAAGGAAATTGGAAAAGGAAAAGAGGCATTAATTGGAATTTTATTTATGAAATAAAGGCAAATAGGACAAAATGAAGGTGAAGAGACAAAAAAATTTATGAGAGAGAAATTTGAAGGAAAAATAAGGAAAGTGTAGAAAATAGAGGTCTCAATGATAAAAATGCTTATGAGAATCAATTCAAAACCTTTTTTTAGTTTATCTTTTATCTCTCAAGATTTTGCACACTTAGCCAATCTTGGAAAATTATTGGAGCACTTGGGAGTTCACTTGGATTGGAAAAAGAAGGAAAAGGAAAAGCAAGGAAATCAAGGAGAATATTGGATCAACAACATTAGCACGAAGATTTAGTAGGTAATATGTTGCATGTGTGATTTTCTAGTTGAGGTGTGAATGCCTGTTTGATGTGTTTGTGTATTTGATTCATTTTTTATCATTGGCATGTGTTTTTTTTTTGGTTTGACAGTGGCTTCAACCTTGGATTTCCATTTCATGGGTAGCCATGGTGTGACATGATGCATTTATTGGTTGAGCTTTGGATTTTTAAAAGGTTTTGGAACAAGGTGACCTGATCTCATGAAAATTCCCAAGCATTGCTGGTGAATATGGTTTTCTCTGGGAATCCCTCAACATGTAGGTGGAGATTGGAAAATTCCTCAAGGTATGGTGAAGGAACTCGGAGTCATCAAATATTGTTTTGGTTTTGTGATCTCTTGACCTATTTTTGAGAGATCATGGAAGTTTTAGGGTGGAGGTGGTTTAACCTCTGGATTCCCTTGGTTTTTTATGTCTTGGTTTATCCCAGGAGATCCTAAATTCATGCTTGGAATGTGGCACGGGGGTATTTGGTGAAAGAAAGATTTAGTTCAATTCAATCTATGGTTGGGTGGTAAGTGGAAGTTACTAACTTGGTTGGATTTTTCATATGTTAATAAGATTCATTTTTCTATCATACTCTATGAGATTTATACTTTTTATTATGTTACTTTTATGGTTGTTTTTCATGGTTAATATGTTGGTTCTATGTTGGTTATAAGCATGGTTCTATAACATGTTCTAGCTATGGATCTTGTTATACTTGATAAGTTGATGAATGGTTAATGAATGCATTGAATAAGTAGTGTTGTTGCGACTACTTGAGAGGGAATTAGACCTTCTTGGTGATATTTAGCTAAAGAAAAAATATTGATACTCAGATATGCATTCATGACATCTAACTTACATTTATACCATGTGTTTGATGAAATGCCTAGTATGTTATGGTTTGCATATGTCAAGTTTCTGACTCGAATTTGTATGCTAAGCCTTGTAATTATTTTGTTTATCATTCTTATAATTCTTAGGAAGTTTTGGGTAGTGGTATAGAGGTTGGAATGGAGCTATGGATTAGATCTCAGGATTTCACCCTCTGAACTGAGAAAGTTGGGTCACAACCGTACTGAAATAGTGTTGTGAATATGGTTGGAGGCCTTCAACCACAACCATTCCTTGTCACGCATGTAGTTTGGAGTCTAGGTTACTGAAAAGGAACCCCAACTCAGGGTTTAGGCACCTGGGGTGGTTCCTTGGCCCCTATGTACCCTATATCCCTGAGGAATGTTGTGAGTTTCTAGTCAATGATAAGTTTGTAGGCCCCACTTCCTTAACTTGAGCTTGGAGGTTAGGTCATGTCATGGTGGCACTCTGCTTAAAATTTACCTAGATGGCTTGTAAAAGTGGGTAAATGTGGGTGGAATTATTAAATCATATTGTAAGTTTACTTTGATGTTATTGTTCCTCCCAGTACCCAGTACCAACTCAATAGAAAAATTCACATCCCTATGAGGCAATAAATCTGAAATATCTACTAGAAACACATCCTAGAACTGAAACAAAATAGGATGTCTCTTCAATACTTCATCATCCTCAACAACCTTCCCCTTGTCACTAAAAACATGCACTTCAAATAATACACACCCTTTCCTAAAACTATTCTTAGATTGCATAGTTGTAACCATTCTCATCGATGTAGGCTTCTTCTTTCCCTGCAAGATTATTTTTTCTCCATCATCATACAAGCACTCAATATACTTCTCATAACAATATAGCTTGGTCCTGTGATTCAAAAACTAATCCATACACAAAACCACGTTATATGATCCCAAAGGAAGCACAATTAGATATGTTGATGTAGGTATACCATTCATCTCAAATGTTGATGCTCTCACCCAATTCTGAACTCTTTTCTTGGTCCCTTTAGTCAATTACACCAACCAAGACTCTTCATGCACTTATTTTTTCCATCCACACTTATCCACTAGATGAGGACTAACATAAATATAATAATATCTAGGTTCAATCGAAATGGAAACAAATCGATCATAATGCTTACCTTCCATCTTGAAAATGGATGGTTGATGATTCGCCTACATATTATCAAGTGAGGCATATATCCAATGAATGTTATGACCAACATCCCCAAATGTTTGCACCTCCTAAGCACTATAGATATGAGGCCTTCTACGTTAGTAAAATGGAAAATCCTTCTTGTGATGATCTTTCCCATAGAGTGCAACACTCCAATGGTTCTCTACCACTTCCTTTATTCTTCTACTCTCCAAGATGAGATCCATGTCCCTCGTCAGTTGCACATAATTTCTGGTTAGGAGCCACATTTCATTTCTTCTCATTCCATTTACAATCACACTAAGGCTCATACTTACTCTTCGACTACTCATAACATTGCTTAAATTTCCCATTGAATTCCTCCAATGATCTAGGCTGTTTATATTCAATACGGTCCTTGAATTATAATGGCAGTCTAGTCATGAACTTTTGAACCTTTGTCTTCACATCCTTGAGGTAAGGCACATACCTTAAAAAATCTATAAATTTATTCATGTACTCTTCATATTTAATAGTTCACATATTAATCTCATAGAATTCCTTTACATTTCCATCATAGTATCTCTTAGACAAGTACTTCTTTTTGAAGAGTATTTTAAACTCATGCCATCTCAACTCCTCTACCTTAATGCTTATAACATGATTCACGTCTTCCCACCAAATATATTTTTTCCCTTTGAGACTAAGAATAGATATCATGGATTTTATATTCTCTTTTTAATCATGCAATTTGAATAATTTAATCATCCCAAGCAGCCATGCATCTTCACCTATTGGTTTTTTCATCTTTCCATCAATTGTAGGGGACTTTTCTTTCTTGAAATCAACTGGAAAATATTTCTTCTTAGTTCTCCTACAAGGACGATGGTAGTGATGAAAATGATACATCTCTGAACCAAAAGTAGAATCGAACCTATAAGTACTAACTCTCCTGTCAGGTGCATCAAACCATTTGTCACCTATGACCAAGTCATCCATTTCCAAACTGTATCCTGATCAAGAGCTGCTACCATATGCCCTATTAGTCCTTTCCTCCTATCCATGACTAATATGTGACATTCCCTACCTCTACAAATCCACTAAGTTTTGAAGGTGTTGGGAAAAATACTGAGAGGGGGGGGGTGAATCAGTATTTACTGCATATTCAAACTTTTTACTTTTTCATTCCTTTAAAAACCCATACGCTACTTTGTTGAAGCCAACTAGCGTATACACGCAGATATCCTTCATAAAAATCGCGTATACACAGAGATATAATTATGCCATTAGTTCTTCACTTATATCATTCCATCATTCATTCATTAGATGTTCTATAAACAGAATAAACCATCACACAAAGCATCACACATGAACACCAGGATTTTTAGGTGGAAACCCAAGTCGGGAGAAAACCACCGCTGCAGTTGCTCAGCCTTCAATATTTTATTATAGAGAAAACATCTTACAACATATGTGCGGGCGCAGACTCTACCAGCACGCAGGCACCCACCTGCGCTCGTTTACCAGCCTCTCCTGGAAGGGAGCTCCAACCCCCTGACTCGTTTACCAGCCTCACCTAGAAGGGAGCTACGACCCCCTGCTCTCGTTTACCAGCCTCTCCTGGAAGGGAGTTACGACCCCCTGACTAAAGGATACAACCCTCAGCACCACCTTGGACCACATTTCATAAATTTTCACACTGGATGCAACAACTTCAATAGAGCAATACTTGTAGGCCATGTTTCATCATATTTTCAGACTGGATCCTTTCAATACTTTTAAGCTCAACCATACATCACCAACAGATACTTATCAATTCAGACAACACAGTTCAGATAACAGTAATACAGCAGAACAGATCAGATGTTTCACACCCCATGCTTCAGCAAACCCTAGTTTGCATACGCGCTTTAATTTCACTGATGTTGTGTATATACGCGCTTTCGTCCACACAAACCAGCGTATACCTCTGTATGTATTTCATTGCGCATACGCGCTTTCTCTTCAGCGAGGCCGCGTATATACGCGCTTCCTCTTCGGCGAAGTAGCGTATAGATCTTCAACCATCATAGAGCAACATACTTCTTCAGATCAGACATTCAGTTCAGATTTAACCCTTTACTTCAGACAGATGTTCGCCTCATCATAGATCTAATCACTCCATAAACAGATCTAGCAAATACAGACACATTTCAGATCTAGATATCCCGCTTCATCATTTCTTCATAGGTGCATCATAGATTCAGATCTATTATCAAACCTTTACCCTTTCCATACAGATATACTTCATAGAGAAGTATTCATTCAAGCTCAGACATCTTGCTCTCACACCCATGATTTGTATAATGAATTTCTTCTCTTTATATAGGTTTATCCTTCTTCAATACCACGGGCCCCTTTTTCAATACCATGAGCCAAATCAATACCATGAGCCTTCAATACCACGGGCCCCTTTTTCAATACCATGAGTCAAAACAATACCATGAGCCTTCAATACCACGGGCCCCACTTTATGAGCGCTTTTGCCCATACGCGACTTGGAACGTTGTTTCCCGCGTGCATACGCGACTTCCCTTAGACAGATCCGTGTATGCCTTGAGACATACTCTTTTCATCATAGATATAGCACATGATGAATTCCTTTCTTCATTGCCTTCTATACAAGACATATTCTATCAAGCACAACTTCATCCAGTAAGTTGCCATTATCTTCATCAAGAGGGTTGCCTTTCAAGGACAACATTCATCATCATATTGCTAACAAACATCATTTACCAAGTCCATCAAGTCAAGAATAACTTCATCAGGTGGTTTGCCATCAAGGACAACACATGTCAACAGTCGCATGTCTTCATCTTCATTCGTGGGTTGCCATCAAGGACAACACTCTGCATCATATTTCCAACAATCTCCCCCTTTGGACTTGATGGCAACCATGATGGTGTTTGGTTACCACAACAGATAAGTACATTGACACCATGTCACTCTCCCAATTATTTGACACCATTATCTGCATTCAAACACCATGTCACTCTCCCCCTTTGACATCAAGGGCAAAGGGCGGATCAAAACCAGCGGATCAAAACCAACACACTCTCCCCCTTTGACATCAAGGGCAACGGGTGGATCAAAACCAACACACTCACCCCCTTTTCTCCTCATGTAGAAGAAGCATTCTGCAGATCTGATATATACTAAAGTGACCATGCTCCCCCTGAGTTCATGCTGAATCTTCAACCATATTTTCTAATGAAGTACATGACTCTATGAAGTTCCTATCATTAATGACTCACACTTACATCAAAGATCCATCCAAGTGGATTTACATAAGAGACTCAACTACCCAACCAAGTGGGTTTACAAATTTGACTCAGCTACCCAACCAAGTGGGTTTACAAAATTTGACTCAGCTACCCAACCAAGTGGGTTTACAAATTCGACAAGTCCTTACATGACTGAATATTACAAATTTTACATCATGGGTCTCAACATGACCTTTTCATCAAAAATACAAATATGAATTTTCATAACCAATACCAAAAAGACCTCAAGAGAGATCATATATCAGAACCACCATAATGCCAATACTGCATTATACTCAGCAAAGCTAATGACTAAGGCTCCCCCTGAATCTGTGCATCCATGCATCCTTTTCATAGGACTAAGGCTCCCCCTTAGTTTGTGCATCCTGAACACTTTCACCAACAAATCATCAAGGCATCTTTATCAAAACATTAGAAATGAAATTATGAGAACTGGAACACCACCAGAGATACCAAACAGTATCCGAGATACCAAACAGCACTGCAGCTGTGCTGAAGAGAGCTGACTTCAACCAAAAATTGTCAGCAATCAGACATACGCGGTTTTCTGTGCAGGAACTCGCGTATATACGCGACTGTGTTTCAGGAAACCCGCGTATCCACTACCATCTTCTATATTTTGACCAGATCTGATCCTCTTTGAGGAAAATATAGTGTTCAACTTCTTTCTGAGATATTTGACTTCTTCCCTGGACTACAGATAGAACAGAGTAGTTGTGTCTTCAAGCGTCATCCATTGGTGGTAGCATAAGCGCATTAGTAACCAAGTGTTCATATTCTGTGCAGCATCAATACATTCTTTCCAAGAGAGATTATCATACCAGAACAACATCTTCAAATATGTGTCAAGCAATCATCCATGTGGTCCAATATCACCATGATCTTCAAGATTTAACATGAAGTAACATATGTAGGCAAAAGATCTCAACCATAGTAACAAACTTTGCATGATCTATTCTTATTTCTGAATCAAACGACATCCAACTCATCCATGTGTGAGCACAAAAGATACTTATCAGCAACCAGGGCTCAAAATCTCATCATAATAATCCATGTACCAAGTCATCATCATTTGAGTATGAGTATCACAAAGACCAAAGAATAAGCAATCATATTGCCAACAATGCAATCATCAACCTGCTACTCCCCCTAAACCAGTGCTATTTCTTAACTTGTGCAACCTGGATACCTTTATCAGCAAGTCATCAGCAACCATCTCTGCATGATCTGTCCTTATCTCTGAATACTAAGACTTCCAATCTCATCATCAAAAAGTAAACAGGACTCATCCATACTCTTCAACACAAGGCATCAAGTATCATATCATCATTATTTAGAACTGAAGAATTAAGCTGATACAGAGTCAATAATACAGTTATTAACAGTCAGACTGATGCTCCCCCTGAACTTCTGCTCCAGATATTCAGCTATCATATAGATTTTCTTATCCTCAATGCATACGCGACTGTGTCTGCTAAAACTCGCATGTATACGCGACTTTTGTTAATAGAACCCGCGTATGGAAAGTGAAGCATAGAAATTTTTCACATTCCTTCATCTCCCCCTGAACTTGTACTTCCTGTACCTGTCTTCTTCATATCAGATGCTCTGTCAGAAATACATATAACTGGAATAATCAAATCAACCATGAGAGTCATCATACATTTCTCCCCCTGTGACGATACATTACTAAATCTCATAATGTATCCCACATCATTCCTGCAGTCAATAAGAGAAGTAAGCTTCAGAAGCGGATGACTGCAGTAGGGTCAGAATTCCCTACGTTTCTGATTGGTCTTCCTTCTTTTTCCAAATTTGTTTGAGCTTTCCAACTGTGTGCTGAAAATTGTCCACTTTCCCAGATCTGTTCATCCTGCATTCTTTTTCTACATGTCCATACTTGTTACAAGCATAACATCTCATGTGGCCAGAGAAATAAACATAAGAATCATAATGAGTATTTATATTCTTCCTCCTTTTACAATCAGCTGCTTTATGTCCATACTTGTTACATGAAAAACAATATCCTTTGAAGAAACCAGAGTACCTTTCTATGTAGGAACTGTTTGATTGAGGCTGAAATGATCTGCTCCTGCAATTTGCTGCAACATGCCCATAATTATGACATTTGAAACATTCAACATTATTGAATGATTTCCTTTGAGATTTCATCATTGTTGATTTACCTTTTGTTTCTTTCAACTCTTCAGGTTTTGTATTGACTTCCTTTGAATCTTTAGCACTTCCTTGTGAACTAGATTCTCCTTTAACAGTTTCATGAAATCCAAGACCAAGTTTGATAGAAGGAGACATTTGACTACTAAGAATATTATCCAGAATCTTAGTACTATCTTGAAACCTCAAAAGTTTAACCTTTTCTTCTAATTTACCTTTGAGAATGTTTACCTCAACCTCCAAGGCTTGACATTGCTTCGTCAAGCTTTCTTCTTTCCTTATTCCATCTTCTACTTGATCCTTCAGATTTAGAATCTCTTCTTTCAACCAATTTTCATTTTCTTCACATGTTTGTTGTAGCTCTTCATTCTTCTTATTTGATTTTTCCAGATCTTCTTTGAGAGAGATGATTTCTGCTTCAAGGCCTTCCTTTTCAAATGTTTGTGGAGGTTCCTCATTCTTCTTACTTGATGCTTCAAGATCTGCTTGCAGAGAGATGATTGCAGCTTCAAGTCCTTCATTCTTCTTGCTTGATTTTTCGAGATCTACATTTTGATCGTTGATTTCTGCTTCTAGTTCTTTAATTCGATTGGATGCATAAGTATGAAACCTTTGATACTTGTCCACCTGTCCATTCAGCATTTCTATTTGATCTTTCATTTGAGAGATCATCTCATTGTAGATAGCTTCGCTTTTATTAAATGATCTTTGTTGATCTTCAATTTTCTTGATAGCTTCCTTTAGATCCAAAACTTTACTTTCACTATCTTCACCATTGCATGCATAGGAAAGTGCATCACAAGAACAACAATCAATACCTGTTTCATCTTCTTCATTTTCTGCTGCACATGTTTTCTGAGATATCTCCTTTTCAGTAGCCTTCTTCTTTTGCTTCTTTGCCATGAGCACTTGTAGAGCTTGGTCAGAATCTTCTTCATCTTTAATCTTGACAGTCTCTTCTAGGTCCATACTATCACTTTCACTATCATAACCTTTGCATATACAGTCAAGTAAAATACAAGAACAATGATTAATACCTGTTTCATCTCCTTCAATTTCTGCTATACATGATTTCCGAGGCTTCTTCTTTCCTTGAGTAACCTTCTTCTTTTGCTTCTTTCCCATTGCGACGGATCTCCTTCAAGCGATCAAGCTTCTGCACAAGGACCTGCTCTGATACCAATTGTTGGGAAAAATACTGAGAGGGGGGGGTGAATCAGTATTTACTGCATATTCAAACTTTTACTTTTTCATTCCTTAAAACTCATACGCTACTTTGCTGAAGCCAAGTAGCGTATACACGCGGATATCCTTCATAAAACTCGCGTATACACAGAGATCTAATTATGCCATTAGTTCTTCACTTATATCATTCCATCATTCATTCATTAGATGTTCTATAAACGGTAAACATGTGCAGTAAGAACAGAATAAACCATCACACAAAGCATCACACATGAACACCAGGATTTTTAGGTGGAAACCCAAGTCGGGAGAAAACCACCGCTGCAGTTGCTCAGCCTTCAATTTTTTATTATAGAGAAAACATCTTACAACATATGTGCTGGCGCAGACTTGACCAGCACGCAGGCACCCACCTGCGCTCGTTTACCAGCCTCTCCTGGAAGGGAGCTACGACCCCCTGACTCGTTTACCAGCCTCTCCCGGAAGGGAGCTACGACCCCCTGATCTCGTTTACCAGCCTCTCCTGGAAGGGAGCTACAACCCCCTGACTGAAGGCTACAACCCTCAGCACCACCTTGGACCACGTTTCATCAATTTTCACACTGGATCCAACAACTTCAATAGAAAAATACTTGTAGGCCACGTTTCATCATATTTTCAGACTGGATCCTTTCAATACTTTTAAGCTCAACCATACATCACCAACATATACTTATCAATTCAGACAACACAGTTTAGATAACAGTAATACAACAGAACAGATCAGATGTTTCATACCCCATGCTTCAGCAAACCCTAGTTTGCATACGCACTTTAATTTCACTGATGTCGTGTATATATGCGCTTCCGTCCACACAAACCAGCGTATACCTCTGTATGTATTTCATTGCGCATACGCGCTTTCTCTTCAGCGAGGCCGCGTATATACGTGCTTCCTCTTCGGCGAAGTAGCGTATAGATCTTCAACCATCATAGAGCAGCATACTTCTTCAGATCAGATATTCAGTTCAGATTTAACCCTTTACTTTAGACAGATGTTCGCCTCATCATAGATCTAATCACTCCATAAATAGATCTAGCAAATACAGATACATTTCAGATCTAGATATCCCGCTTCATCATTTCTTCATAGGTGCATCATAGATTCAGATCTATTATCAAACCTTTACCCTTTCCATACAGATATACTTCATAGAGAAGTATTCATTCAAGCTTAGACATCTTTCTCTCACACCCATGATTTGCATAATGAATTTCTTCTCTTTATATAGGTTTATCCTTCTTCAATACCACGGGCCCCTTTTTCAATACCATGAGCCAAAACAATACCATGAGCCTTCAATACCACGGGCCCCTTTTTCAATACCATGAGCCAAAACAATACCATGAGCCTTCAATACTACGGGCCCCACTTTATGAGCGCTTTTGCCCATACGCGACTTGGAACGTTGTTTCCCGTGTGCATACGCGACTTCCCTTAGACAGATCCGCGTATGCCTTGAGACATACACTTTTCATCATAGATCTAGCACATGCTGAATTCCTTTCTTCATTGCCTTATGTACAAGACATATTCTATCAAGCACAACTTCATTCAGTAAGTTTCCATTATCTTCATCAAGAGGGTTGCCTTTCAAGGACAACATTCATCATCATATTGCTAACAAACATCATTTACCAAGTCCATCACGTCAAGAATAACTTCATCAGGTGGATTGCCATCAAGGACAACACATGTCAACAGTCGCATGTCTTCATCTTCATTCAGTGGGTTGCCATCAAGGACAACACTCTGCATCATATTTCCAACAGAAGGATCACTACATTAACCTCCTCTTGCTTCTCCTGAGCTCTAACAAGTCTTTCTTGTGACTTAATTATAATGTCATTATCTTCCTTACAACTTTTAATTTTTGTTTTCGGACTTCTTAGTGTATCTGCTACATCATGAGAGTACCCATGTCCTTGATGCTCAATTGTTCTATAAGGATATTCATTTGAATTGTAATCCATCATTTTTCTCATCATCTCTAATCTTGTTCCTCCTACAAACATACCATGTTAGATAAACAAAATAAAAACATAATCAAACATGCCTTAGTGACCTTTAGGGGAGGCTATCTCGTATGCAAAAATAAGTCCAAATTAGCATGATATATGTATATATAATGAAATCAACATATTAATATTTCAACATCATCATCATGACACAATATTGCAACAATTAACACCACAATGCATTCACAAAAAAAACATCGACAACTAACATGCATGCATAAAAATCACATCTACCCCAAGGTCTACTACTGCAACCTCACTTTGATACAAATACGTAATCACCACTCCTAGAATTAACCTGATTTTAGAATCTCCTAGGCTAAATGTGAGGGTGAATGTTACTATGACATGACCGACCTCCAAGTTCTAGTTAAGGAAGTGGGGCCTATAATCCGACCAAAAAATGACATCCCTCAGAGACCAAATACCACTCAAGAGGTTGCAAACCACTCCAGGTGGTCAATCCCTAACCTGGAACCATTTTTGACTGACCTAACACCCCAACCGCATGCACAACAAGGCAAGTGTAGGGTTATGAGGCACCAACCACATGCATAACCCTTCTTCCATGCAGTTATGAACTAAATCCTCTAGCGCAGTGCTAACAACCTCAAAATTTGAGCCACTTTTCCAGGCTAGCCTCCATACCACTACCCAAAACTACATGTAACTTTCAAGAATCAAAATTAATAGGAAAATAATGCCAAACATTCAAACATGAAGCCGTAACTTGACCTATATTTCCTAGAATTATATATTTCATCAAACATATGATAAACATGTAAGTTATAGGTCATGAATGCATATATGATAATAAATCTTTGAACTTTATCTGAGAATCACCAAGAAGGTATAATTCCCTCTCAAGTAGCTACAAAAACCCTTTTTAGCACATTTATTCATTAACCATTTAAATAATTATCAAATCATGAACAAAATCCATAGCTAGAACACATTATATAACCATGTTTATAACCAACATATAACTAGAATATTAACCAAGGAAAATTAACCATCAAATTAA
Organism: Pinus albicaulis; assembly: GCA_034641835.2. Taxonomy (NCBI): domain Eukaryota; kingdom Viridiplantae; phylum Streptophyta; class Pinopsida; order Pinales; family Pinaceae; genus Pinus; species Pinus albicaulis. The sequence goes on from CM076580.1 coordinate 690,586,063, forward strand.
TATAATAATAAGTACAAGCTCTCATAGATAAAATTACAAAAATAACTCATATTAACATACACATAGCCAACCAAGTCAGGGACTTCCACATACCACCCGACCATAGATTGGGATAAACCAAATATTCCTTCCAGCCAATCACCCATGTTCGAGAATATAAGATTGAATGTGGGATCTCATGGGATAAACCAAGACATAATCAACAATGAAATCTCAAGGTTAAACCACCTCCACCATAAAAACTATCGTTATCTGACCTAAACTAGCCTTGAGATCACAAAACCAAACCAATTTTGGATGCTTAAAAATATCTTCAACATATCTTGATGATTTTTCCTCTCTCCACCCACCTGTTGAGGGCTTCCCATATGTAATATTCCTAACTAGCCCAAGCTAGTAGGAATATTCAATGTCATTTTTTTTTTATGTTTTATGAATGAAATTTAAAGGAGGACAAATAAAAAAATCCTAAACATGTGAATAAATCAATACCCAATGTGAACAGAGATTAAATCAAGGCTTGCTCAATAAAATCCACTTGTATGTGAAATAGGTTCAAACTGTTTGAATGGTTCAATAGGGCTAAATAATAATGCAGACCAGGTACAATGAACCTCCGATGATCAATGCAGTCCCATGAGGAGGTCCTCCATGTGAAAAGGGCTAAATGAATGAAGGAGGTTTAGAGTTTTGCAAACCCTAATATTACATAAAGAAGGAGAAGACTGAAGGAAGGGTTTTTGAGGAATTTTCATTTCAGAACTTGCTGAAGCAACTCCATTTATTTTCGCTGTTTAGCAAGAGAAAGAGAGGATTTCCTGTTTAGGAATCCTCCCTCCTTCCTTTAGCAGCTCTTGGAGGAGATTGTGCTATAGTAGTCCACTATCCGACATTTTGGCCAAGCTCCATCTCTCTTGACAGCATGATTCTTGTTTAGGGGTTTTACTATTCAGATATTTGAAGCAAGTGGAATCAGATCTGCTTAGATCTGAAGAGTTCTATTGCATCTTTTCAGTGGAAGAGTCCTCTAAATCACTGGAAGGAGTGTAATAGCTGATTAGAGCTCTAGATCCATATCTTGGCATCAAGCCAAAGTGTAAATTACCATCATCTACACAGTTCCTTGAGGAAATTGTGTCCTTTTGGTAGGAGATGTTGGAGTGGGGGTTTTGCTTCAAATTGGAGGAGAGATCTCTGGTGAAAGGGATCCTTTCCCTTCACTGTGGTGATCCATAGATTGGCAAACCAATCTATGTTTATTTCAGATTTGATCTACTATGTAACATGTTCTTCAGGAACTTCTAAAGTTTACTGCAGATCCATGGTGTAGATATTAGATCTATTCAACGTTCTTCACTTTCAGCTGAGATCCCCAAGGGGAATGTACTTAAAAGCTATTTTTGCATATAGATCTCATTATGATATGATTTTTTGTACTCTGATATGTTCTATATCTTTAATATAATGTAATACTACTGTATATTCCTGTAGATTTAATTTTCTGGTTCATCCTACAGTTTCTTATACTATACTGCTGGGTTTTGGAGGCATTTCTTCATGTATAGATCTGTATTTTCTCATGTAAAACCATTGAATAATATTTTAAGATTTTTGTACTAATATCCCTGCATAAAATCACTATACCCTTTATAAAATCATGCTGCTGAAGCTTCAATCCAATCTGCATACTTTAGGTCATGGGGAATCAGGGTTTTTCTTGACTAGTCAGGAAGGAGGAACTGGTTAACATAGCAAAACAGATTTTTTTTGCTGAAATTATGTATGGAGGTTCCATATAGCCTATTTAACATATACCATATATTTTTCCATTATTATTACACAAAGTTCCTAATACATCCATTTTAGTGCATAAATCCTCATTTTTCCCCACTATTGGATGATGGGATTGCGCATATTTCTTGCTGCTGTAGTTCCAGATCTATATTTATGTATATTACATTTTATTCATATCTTATTATTCAATGCGAGACCATTATATAGTTTCTATATTGCCGCAGTCTCTTTTTTCGGCAGTTTTCAAGGCCACTAGGTGTGGGAGATTTGTTTAACCCACCTAGAGTGATTGGTTTGAAGCCTCCTCTTGGATTTAAGTCTAAGATACTCTAATATAAGGATTCCAAGGGATTTTATGAGATGTTGTAGCATACATTCCTGAAAAATGAATTTTCAGGCATGTATTTTTGAGAAATCCCTCTTGGGGATATTACCCCTTGACAAGGTTCTATAGACAGAGTCTGTACAGGGCCAGCTAGCATATCCAGTAAATTCCCCTACATTAAATCTTTGGAATAGATCTATTTGTTGATTGGTAATGTTTTCAAAAAAAGATTCTCATTTTCCGGATTCATGAGCAGTTTCTGAAAAGGAACATTACAGTGGTATCAGAGCATGATCTCTGGCTCAGTCTGTGAGATCATATTTTCAGAACTAGTGAGAAGGGCAGAATAGAGAACAAAATCTGGAGAAGATGAGCTTTGTTTCATCATTTTCAGATCCATGAAGAAACTCCCCAAGGAGGATGAGCTAGTAGAAGAGGAAGTACCCTGCACTTCTTATTCTAATCAAGAAGACAGAAGAAGAGGTAGGAGGAAGAAGGAATATAGGCTCACAAATATTATTCCTAAATCTATTCAAAACATTCCTGAATATCTTGAGCAAGAAATAAGGGATATGTTTGAAGAATCTCCAAAAGGGTTTGAATCTCAATCAAAATTTAGATCTTCACACAGTGGGTGTCAACATGCAGCCACACACTATGATATAAAACGTAGTCATGAGCTCAGATCTGCCATGAGACACATAGAACAAGAAGAAGAAGTGACTAAGATGGAAAATCTTGGTGGTCTCTTCAAAGAATATGAGTCTCAAGCCCAGAAACTCAGAAACCAGTTCTATTTTTCATAGCATTGCAAGGCCAAGGTGAGTCATTCCATTGGGAGGTTGCCTAATTTTTTTGCAGAGATAAAGGGTAATAGCGCTGTTGGATCTAGATCTGATATAGTACCTTAAGCAGAGGAGAAGGGAGCTATTGCTCCAACTAGAGGGATTCTTGTGGCATGGGAAGGAAATCCCCAGGATCTCATCTATGGAGATCAAGGCACATCTCATGATCCACTTGTGTGATTTTTGAGAGGGTTTGAAACCTTGGAGACACAAGGAAGAGATAGGAAGGAGATCCAATCTCATTTCTATCCATTGAAGAAGATTGATGCACCTAAGAGGGTGATTGGACTGCGTAGTGGAAGCATGGAGGGTTTTCTCGATTCATGTGTTCAGTCACCACTTTATGATGTCTCATTTCCTGGAGACATTGCACCAAGGAGGCCACTTGATCAACACGAGAAGGTGAATGCTTCACATTTTGAGACATTTCCCATTGATTTCAGAGGAGTGGAGACCTTGGAGGGTCTTCATGCAGTGCTGAGAGTCTTGGGTAGGCTCAAGGAGGAGAGAATCAGTCTCTCAACATCATCCACACCCACTCTCATTTTAGTTTCTGCGTTGTGGAAGGAAAATTAGGGGAAGGATAGTAGCCTTCCCACATCTACATTTGGCATGAGAGCTATGCATGCACATGACTCTTGGGAAGAGTTATTACAGTCTTCTGTCTTCTCTTTGAGAATGGAAGGAGGATCATCTATGAGCTTCTCCCATTGCATGAGAAAAACTTGTGGTAAGGGTGTTCATTACTTTGATTTATCTCATGTATACATGCATCCCTTAACCACATATGTGCAGGATGTTGCTCCAAGGAGGAGCATTCTTACTTTGAGGCTGCATGGTCTACTTGAGGCCATGAACAATTTTGATAACCACTCCCTTGGTGGACTTGGGGGAGATTTGTATCTTGGAGGACATGCTCACCATGCATCATACATCACTCATTTTCTCCAAATACATGAGGAGAATGTAGTAGCAAACCGGTGGTTTAGAAACCACATCTTTTGTCATTCTCTATTGCAGTTTATGCCCAAATTGCGCTAGTTGCATATGGGGGATCATTTCCCCATTCACTTAATACATATGGTAGCCAACATGACTTTCATTATGGCTCTTTATGCTGTTATTGATCACATTATTGTTAGGAGAATGGTTGGGAGAGAGGCACATGGATTGAATGTGTCCTTTGGGGGAGAAAATACCCATATTGTTTGCAAGACATGCTCTAATAGGAGCATGGGAGATGATGTGGCCACCATAGTTTAGCATTTGTTCTTTCTTGAGGTGAGCCATGTGATTGATAGGGTGCCATATGATGATGATGACCTCCTGTCCATCACATATGAGGAACACTCGGCCAGCTTGATTCACAATGTAGGAGGGAAGATCCTTGGAGATCTAAACCTCATCTTGCCACTTGAGGGCCACCTTGTTGCAGCCCAAGATCAACCTTCACTCTACAATTTCCATAATTGGAGAGGTGAATAGCATGGGGTAGGATATGATGCTTACCACTTGTAGATTTTCAGCCCACCCTCTTTGATGGAGCTTGAGGTGGAAGAGGATGTCCAAAAGTTGCCTTACTTGAAGGTAACTAGATTCTTAGGGATGATAGCATGGGTGTGGGAGACACTCATTGGGAGAAATTTTTCCCATGCTCTTCATCACTCCTAACTTAATGAGGCCATTGAGAAACAAGAATATTGTTGGGAAAAATACTGAGAGGGGGGGGGTGAATCAGTATTTACTGCATAATCAAATCTTTTTACTTTTTCATTCCTTAAAAACCCATACGCTACATTCCTTCAGTAAACTAGCGTATATACGCGGATCCCCTTTATTAAACTAGCGTATACACAGAGATCTAGATATGTCATTAAATATTCACTTCTATTAATCCATCATTCATTCATCAGATGTTCAATAACAGTAAACATGAGCAGTAAGAACAGAATAAACCATCACACAAAGCATCACACATGAACACCAGGATTTTTAGGTGGAAACCCAAATCGGGAGAAAACCACCGCTGCAGTTGCTCAGCCTTCAATATTTTATTATAGAGAAAACATCTTACAACTTATGTGCTGGCGCAGACTTGACCAGCACGCAGGCACCCACCTGCGCTCGTTTACCAGCCTCTCCTGGAAGGGAGCTCCAACCCCCTGACTCGTTTACCAGCCTCTCCTGGAAGGGAGCTACGACCCCCTGATCTCGTTTACCAGCCTCACCTGGAAGGGAGCTACGACCCCCGATCTCGTTTACCAGCCTCACCTGGAAGGGAGCTACAACCCCCTGACTGAAGGCTACAACCCTCAGCACCACCTTGGACCACGTTTCATCAATTTTCACACTGGATCCAACAACTTCAATAGAACAACACTTGCAGGCCACATTTCATCATATTTTCACACTGGACCCTTTCCATACTTTTAAGCACAAACATACGTCACCAACAGATACATATCAACACAGATCAGATAGCAGAAACACAGCAGAACAGATCAGATATTTCATACCCCTTGCTTCAGCAAACCCTAGTTTGCATACACGCTTTTACTTCACTGATGTCGCGTATATACGCGCTTCCGTCCACACAAACCAGCGTATACCTCAGTGTATATTTTATTGCGCATACGCGATTTCTCTTCGCTGAAGCCGCGTATATACGCGCTTCCTCCGCGGCGAAGTAGCATATAGATCTTCAATCATTACAGAGCAGCATACTTCATCAGATCAGATATTCAGTTCAGATCTACCCTTTTGCTTCAGACAGATGTTCGCCTAGATGCTCGCCTCATCACAGATCTAAGCCTTCCATAATCATATCTAGCAAATACAAGAGCAATTCAGATCTAGATCCCCTTCTTCATCATTGGTGCATCATACATTCAGATTTATCATTCAAGTGTAACCCTTTCCATTCAGATATACTTTAGAGAGAAGTATTCATTCAAGCTCAGACATCTTGCACCCACACTCATATTTTGCACAATGAATTTCTTCTCCTTATATAGGTTTATCCTTTTTCAATACCACGGGCCCCTTTTTCAATACCACGAGCCAAACCAATACCACGAGCCCAAAACTACCTGGACGGGGTCATTTAGGCGGATCATTACCCAATACAATGGGTCAGTACCATGGTGGTTACCCTTAGTTTTGCAATTTTTGAGCGCTTTATCCCATACGCGACTTGGCATGTTCTTTTCCGCGTGCATACGCGACTTCCCCTAGGCCAATCTGCGTATACCAAGAGACATACTCTTTTTCATCATACTTTGAGTACATTCTGAAATCCTTTCTTCATAGCCTTCTGTACACACTGTAGAAACAAAATATTTTCTTCATCAGGAACACATTCTCTTAAGCACAACTTCATCAAGTAAGTTTTCATCATCTTCATCAAGTGGGTTGCCTTTCAAGGACAACACTCAACAACATATCACATCAGATTTACATCATTTACCAAGTCCATCAAGTCAAGCATAACTTCATCAGGTGGATTGCCATCAAGGACAACACATGTCAACAGTCACATGTCTTCATCTTCATTCAGTGGGTTGCCATCAAGGACAACACTCTGCATCATATTTCCAACAAATATCACCACTTGCACCTTCGATTTTCTCATGATGTACACTTGCTATCTTACACTTGGAGGAAATCATTGGAGGACAGATTCATTGCTTATCAATTTCAGCCATGGTGGGGTCCATTGATAAGGCCATAAAAAGAGGGAAGGAGAAGTTTGGTTCTACCTTGCAGTTGCTTGAGGATAAGCAAAATTTTGAAGGGGAAGGACTGTAATATTCCTAACTAGCCCAAGCTAGTAGAAATATTCAATGTCAATTTATTTTTATGTTTTATGAATATAATGTAATGGAGGACAAATACAAAACTCCTAAACATGTGAATAAATCAATGCCCAATGTGAACAAATATTAAATCAGGGCTTGCTCAATAAAATCCACTTGTATGTGAAAAAGGTTCAAGCTATTTGAATGGGTCAACAGGGCCAAATCATAATGCATACTAGGTACAATGAACCTCCTACATGATTAGCGCAGTCCCATGAGGAGGTCCTCGATGTGAAAAGGGATAAATGAATGAAGGAGGTTTAGAGTTTTACAAACCCTAATCTTACATAAAGAAGGAGAAGAATGAAGGAGGGGTTGTTGAGGAATTTTCATTTCAGAAGTTGTTGAAGAAACTCCATTTCTCTGCATTTTTAAGCAAGAGAAAGAGAGGATTTCCTGTTTAGGAATCCTCCCTCCTTCCTTGAGCAGCTCTTGGAGGAGATTGTGCTGCAGTAGTCCACTATTAGGCATTTTGGCCAAGCTCCATCTCTCTTGACAACGTGATTCCTGTTTATGGATTTTAATTTTCATATATTTGTAGCAAGTGGAATCATATCTACTTAGATCTGAAGAGTTCTATTGCATCTTTTCAGTGGAGGATTCGTCTAAATCACTGGAAGGAGTGTAACAGCTGATTAGAGATCCATATCCATATCTTGGCATCAGGACAAAGTGTATATTACCATAACCTACATAGTTCCTTGAGGAAACTGTGTCCTTTTGGAAGGAGAAGTTGCAGTGGGGGTTTTGCTTCAGATTGGAGGAGAGATCTCCGGTGAATGGGATCCTTTCCCTTCACTATGGTGATCCATAGATTGGCCAACCAATCTATGTTTATTTCAGATCTGATCTGCTATGTAACATGTTCTTCAGAAATTTCTGAATTTTACTACAGATCCATGGTGTAGATCTCAGATCTATTCATCGTTCTTCACTTTCAGCTGAGATCCCCAAGGGGAATGTACTTAAAAGCTATTTTTGCATATAGATTTCATTATGATCTGATGTTTTGTACTATTATCAATTCTAGATCTATAATATAATGTAATACTATTTCATATTCCTGTAGATTTCATTTTCTAGTTCATCCTACAGTTTCTTATGCTATAATGTTGGGTTTTGGAGGCATTTCTTCATGTATAGATCTATATTTTCTCATGTAAAACCATTGAATCATATTCTAAGTTTTCTATACTGGTATCCCTACATAAAATCACTAAACCCTTAAGAAAATCACGCTGCTGAAGCTTCAATCCAATCTGCATACTTTAGGTCATGGGGAATCAGGGTTTTTCTTTACTAATCGGGAAGGAGGAACTGTTTAACATAGAAAAATGCATTTTTTTTGCTGAAATTCCGCATGGAGGTTCCATACAACCCTAGTTAACATATCCGAGATCCGTTTTCCTTATCCATACTCATATTTCCTAATACATCCATTTTAGTACATAAATCCTCATTTTTTCCCACTATTGGATGACAGGATTGAGCATATTTCTTTTTTCTGTAGTTACAGATCTGTATTTATGTCTATTACATTTTTTTCAGAGCTTATTCTTCAATTTAGGACCGTTATACAGTTTCCATATTGCTGCAATCTCTTATTTCGATAGTTTTCAAGGCCAATAGGCATGGGAGCTCTATTTAACCCACCTAGAGTGATTGGTTTGAAGCCTCCTCTTGTATTTAGGTATTATATACTCTTATATAAGGAATCCAAGGGCTGGTATGTGCTGTTGTAGCATACATTCCTGAAAAATGCATTTTTAGGCATGTATTGCTGAGAAATCCCTCTTGGGGATATTACCCTTCGACAAGGTTCTATAGACAGAGTTTTTATAGGGCCAACTAGCCTCTGGATCTAAACCTCTTTAAAGAGGTGACATATCCAGTAAATTCCCCTACATTCAATCTCTGGAATAGATCCAGTTGTTGATTGGTAATGTTTTCTAAAAAGGATTCTCATTTGCCGAATTCATGAGCAGTTTCTAAAAAGAAAAATTACACCATAGAAAACCATATCCACCCCAAAACCTTGGGTATTTTCTTCATATCACCTCACTCAGTTCAAAAACCTTCTAGAAATTCAAATCTCAACAAAAAATGAATCCCATCACCCCATGGTTATCCAGGAAACGACAAGGAAAGGTTGAAACCACTGCAAAACCTAGAAAAAAGACATTCCAATGACAAACAATGAACTAGATAAATAAATTCATGTACCTTGCATTCACACCTAAACTAGGAATCAAACATGCAAGATGTTAGCTGCAAAATCCTCCTATTGAAGTTATTGATCCAGCCTTCTCCTTATTTTCCTTCACTTTCCTTTCTCCAACTCCAATTAAATTCCAAAATTCTCCAAGCTTACTCTAATTGTGCAAGAGTGTATGAGATAGAGAAAGAAAGGAGAGAGTTGAATTGAAATCAAAGAAGTTGTAAAGTGATCCTCTGATGCCTTTTTATTATTGATGTCTCCTTTTTTCTTTCATTTTCCTTCATTTTTCTTTTAATTTCGCTTGCTTGCAAATATGTGTCTCTTCACCTATATTTTCTCTTATTTTCTTTTATTTCTCATAATTAAATTCCAGTTATTTCCTTTTCCTTTACCAAATCATATTCCAATTTCCATAGCCATAAATAAACAAAAAATGATACCCACTATAGTTCTTAGCCCAAAATTTATCTTGGAATACATGTCCCATGACCTTGTTCGTATTATTCCTTCATTTTCCTTTATTACATGAAACTTTAACCCAAGGTTTTTATGCAAGCCATTTCCCCATAGGAAAACTTGGGATTGTGTATATATTTGATGGGGAGCTTGTCAAAGTTTCTTGTAATTGACTTTTTTTACAAAGGCATCTTGGATTAGACAAAAATTTAAAGAATCCTTGTGCTTCCACAAGATGGGATTCTTGGTTGAGATTAAATTTAGGCTTATATGGAAAGCCTTCAAAGATATGGTTGGAAATGAGGGTAGTTATCAAATACACCATCGTCAATAATATGTTCCTCCTCCACAAATTGACTATCTAAAAATCTAATTCATTGGAAATGACATATGCACAATAGAATATATAATAATTTTTGTATGAATGAAAAAGTAGATAGAGAATAAATTTTAGGAAATTTGTTGCACTTTCTTCACTCATGATGTAGGCACATAGCCAACAAAAGTCCCTAAACATATATGTAAACAAATAAACATCTAGGAGGGAAATCTATGAAGGAACATGAGAAGTTGGATAATTTAATTCTTGAATAATGTTAGCCCCACCTACTTGTGACTTCAGGAAAATATTTACTTCTGGCAATTTTAAGCACTTATTTGGTTCTAGAAGCTTGAATATCCATGTGAATGCCTTCGGATTTAGAGGAATATTCTTATTTTCTAGCTTAATTGTTCTTGTTCTTGAATCCAATTTTTTTTTGCATAAATAAATAATTTCTTTGAAATCAAAGTCTTTTGAAACACCTACAACATTCACCAATCCAATAGTCTAAATCTCCTTTTTGTTCTTCTCTTCCATTGGTAGATTGACACACCATGCATATGCAATTAACTAGTGCAATTTCTCATTGATACAAGCAAGCGAGTTAATCGTATAAGTGGAAATAGCTACGTTCCTTCTTATGTTGGCCATTTACACATTGTAATTAAAAATAATCTATCAATTAATAAGTTCTCAATGTTGTTTGATGAAAAATTTCTCAGTTTCCTTCATAGTCACCAGTTGTTACTATTTCGCATGTGAAATATTTTATACAGGAAACTCTCAATAAATATCAGTCGAATATACCAAATCTAATGTTTACAAGAAGTAGTGGCAATAAATCTCAAAATTCCAAAACCATCTCATCCATTTACTCCACACTTTTCTCCACCTTTAATATAGTTGATGTACATGCCCTAAGTGATAAAAAAATGCAATATAAAATAAATATGAATTCTTTGTGACCACGACAATTTTTTTAGAGGCTATCAATAAAAAATCTATGTCAAAACCATGCAAGGACAACAAAAAATAAATATCGTGCGAAGACATGGCTAGATACCTCTACTATGAAGCAAATTGATGGCTAAGTCGGTCCCCACCCTTATGTCGATGTCAATTCATTCTATTTGGTATTAGACTACAAATAATTTGCACCAAATTTTATTTACAAATAGCATGACATATGGTTTCAAAAACTAGTGTGCAATGATGAATGCCACGATGTGTTCAAGATGATTAAGATGATTTTTTCTTGTTTCACTGGATATGCTATACACTAGATAAAAAAAATTCTAGACGGATGCAAATTTATTTGAAAAACATGAAGAGTTGATGTGGAACTTTGAAGAAGATGATTGATTAAAATATTTTGGCAACATAAATGCTAATATTACACACACTGGAAAATTTATAAATTGAATTGTAAAGCGAAACGATCATTACAATTTACTTGAAATAAAAAACCTCATAGATGCATCCACTGTTCACCAATAATTGAAAAATTCTTCACTCTCTTATCTGTCGACCATAGTTTGTCTTTGCTCAGAAATACACAATCTAATATTGAACTACTCAATGCCACTTACCCCTAAATAAAGTTTAGCTGAAAAATCAATCCCATTAAACAATAACTCATGACTATATGGAAGAAGTGTTGCATGATATGGAAGTGTGTGAAATAAATGTGTAAAGTGAAAAGTATATATGGATGGAGGAAGATATAGCATAAACACATACACTTTTTCACTTTCCATACAACACTTTTTCATATTTCTCATCTCCCACTAAAATAATAAGCAAGGGGCTCTACATTCGATAGAATGTAACTAGAAATTAACCTAAGACATGGTAACAAAATCAATGAATTTGAATCATCAAATGCTTCATAGAAAAAAAATGCTTCAAGGTTTAAGAATACTCAAAACATATTCAATAAACATGATTGTTGAAGCGTCGATTTTATTTCACATTCATGATTTATTGGAAAGTACATCCTTGATTTCTAGTTTATTTTGAATTGCATCTCCAACCCATGGTAGTTTTTTATAACAAGGAATATCATATACAAGGTACCCAAAAACCCAAATTTTTTAACATAGATAAGAATTGGAATTGATAAAAATACGAAATACTCAACAATAAGTTATCACAATACACTAAAGTATTCCCTGAATACATTTATTAATGAAAATCCCAAACCCTGATTTATCTCCACCTTCTCACACCTCCATAATGATTTACCATAAAAAACGAATTAATGTTTTATGTTAGTAACTTTATTTTCAATGCATTCAAACATGTTGAGTTTATTTTGTCTTGCTTCATTGGATATGCTATACACCATATAACAAATTTATGGACACAAAGGAATTTAGTTGAAACATATGAAGAGATGAGGTGGAACTTTGAAGAACCGGAACAATTAACAGGTTTTGGTAACATAAGTGCCAAGATTACACACACTAGAAAATTCAAAAATTCCATTGGAAGGTGAAGTAAACATCACAATTTCTTCAAAATAAAAAACCTCTTAGATCCATGTAGCATTCGACAATTATTGAAAATTACTTTACTCTCTTATTCGTCAACCAAATTTCGTCTTTGATTAGAAATATGAAATTTACAATGGACCTAGTCAACCCTACTTACTCCTAAATAAATTTTGGTTGAAACATTAATTCCATTAAAAAATAATTCATGAATGTATGGAAAAAGTGTTAGATGAGATGGAATTGTGAAGAAGAAATGTGTGAAGTGACGAATATGTTTGGAGGGAGGAACATGTGGAAATGGCACCTACAGTTCCACACCTTCCACAAAACACTTATGCATCTTCGCATCTCTTGTTTATATAGAAATAGGGCCCACATTTGATGGATTGTAGCCATAAATAAACTTAATTCATGAAAATTTATTCAAGATTTAAGAATACTCACAACATACAAAAGAAATAACTATGATTCTTAAAGTGTAAGATATATTTCACATTCGTGGTTTCTTGGATAGAACATCCTTAGTTTCCAATCAAGCCTGAATGGAATCTCCAACCTATGCTAGCTATAGATAACAAGGAACATCATACTACATTGTTGTGAAATAACCATTTGAAAGTTAAACATTATCACATAGAATTACCCCCTTGCCATCAAGTGCCACTTCTTGAACCCTAATTTTTCCCTTCCTCCTTGCACCTACATAATGACTTGTGATCAATAGTGAATTAATAGTGTATCCCAATATATTTATGTTCATCATTTTATAATACATTAAGTAATAATTCACATCTATCTTCATAAATTTCGATCCTTGGTTACTTTCCATGTGGTAGTTAGAGATGTCATTTAGGACCAATTGAAATCTAAATATGTGATCTTATGTGACATGGAGATAAAATTTTATGTAATGCAATAGAATCTTGAAAAATACTCCCATCACTCATATGCATTTGGGAAAGAGAAAATTAACACCATATTCAAAGCGAACAAGCCCGACTGTTATATCATAATGTATACATTGTTCATCATTTACTTTATATACAAGAAGTCTCTGATAACTTAATGTTCTTAGGAATAGTTCACATGTATTAAAAGTGGTATTCTCTATATATTTGGTTGTCTAGTTGGTTGGAAGGACTACTTAGAGATTCATATGTTGAAAATGTTTTATTTATTGATAAAAATTGGAAGGGAATTTCAAGTTACCTCCAAGATCTACCTTTCCTAAAGTATCTAAGTTCCTCCAATAATATAGGTCCTCCAAAATTTATTATTTTTAATCAATGCATATAACATAACTCACAAAATTTTCTAATGAGCTTGGAACTGAGTAAAGTTTTATTGCATCCCCAATCTTCTCAAAATACAATTATAGAACTAGATGTTAGGGAAGGTGAGAAATTATTTGGCTGGTTGAATTAGTATCCTAAAATATACATTATCTTTTGTAAAAGTAGTAAAGGACAAAAAATATGGATTTTTGGACATGTGTTGTGTTTTCTCTCATAATCATGTGGGTGAAAAGCTAAAAGGTGTCTATGAATTATTTTCTAAATAAATAAATATCTAGAAAAATTATCAAAAGGAACATGAGAAATCGATGAAATGATTTCTTGAAAAACGCTAGTCACATGTACTTGTGACTCCATAAAAGTTTATAGTTTCAAACAATTTAGTCACTTATTCAACTTTGGCATCTTGAATACCCTTCTTAATGCCTTCAAAGTGAGATGAATTGAGGTCTTCTTCACTCCTGACATACATTTTCTTATTGTTGAATCAAAACTATTTGCATACTACGTTCCTCCAAATACAACTAATGCATTGTCAACTAATGAAATTTCTTATTGATATGAGAAAATTAGTTAATTGTATCACCGAAAATAACTTATTTCCTTCTGTTGTTTTCCATTTCCACTTTGTATTTAAAAATACCTACTTAATTAGTGATGTTCTCAGTGTCATTTAATTCTACATTTATTTTTTCCTTATATAATCACCACCTATTACTATTTCACATGTGAAATATGTTACATAAGACCCATCATAAGAAAATATGTACCCTTAGGAACATAAATGTATGAAATGAAATAAATATGAAATCTTGGTTTCAGAGATCAAGCTGGCATTGATATTTTTTATGTTCTGATCCTTCAGTAATAAATCCAATTTTACCATTGTGTGTCATCATAGAACAATTTTGTGCTAGCCTGGGTATATGTGTGTCCTCATCACTTATCTATTTCATGAAGTGACACGTCATTTTATTATGGACATTTTCTCAACAGTGGAATTTTCAAACATAACATAGCTAATAGGCTAATAACACCAATTTTCATGTTAATTTTGAAATATAATTCTTGTCCTGCCACATCACACTCGCAAAGTGTCACAAACGCATTGCCAATAACTCATGATTAAGGTTAAATAGTGTATATGATTAATATAAAACACCTATGTGGGTAAAATGTTAGTCTTTTTAGAATTTAATTCATTGAATCCATGTGTGGTCAAGTAATATCCTTGCATATGATTTATATTGTGTGAATATTAAATTGCATTTACTCTGAAATGTTATGAAATGATGATTGCTCTCTAAATCTAACAATAAGCCTTGTAGCTATAAACTAGTTTCCTAGTATGCTCATTCCCTCTCTATGTACTTAGGCTTCAGACTATATAAGGTTTTTGAGGACTCAATTTAAGTTATTTGAAATAAATATTATCTTCTGGAGACTGAACGAGCTTATCTATGGTTGTTCACAATTGTGCTTAAATGGACAAAGATGATGACAAATATTTGTAGGCACATACAATAAATAAAAAAAGTCACATATTTTCATTAAATTATTATTTCTATAAATTTCCCATTATAGTTTGTGCATGTTCATTATGACACTTAGACTTTCAGTGCCATGTGCATTATATAAAATGTTTGTAGTTTTGTTTAAAAGTTAATGTTTCCAATTTTCTCATGCTAACCTATAACATCTTATTGGTAGGAAATTCAATATTAATACTAGCCTCAAATTAAACTCTAAATAAAATTAAGATAATTTCATGGGAAAAATAAAAGTAGAATGTGCTCACATAATTACAAATTTCTAAACCTGATAACTAAAAATATGGAATGTATATTTTGCAAGCACGGTGGAAGGAACCATCACTTACATACATGGTTTGGCCCACACCACTATTTCATCCCAATATCAAATAAACTGATCTGAGTTCCACATAGTAGTGTGCAAAGTTAATCTCCCACCCTTATTTCACACCAAACATACACTTTAATAGGCCAAAACTACTAATTAATTAATTAAAATGTATTGTTATATAAGAGGATGGTGTGTGAAAGAAGTGTGCAAAAGATGAATGAATTTTAAGGTGGAGTACAAAGATTATGTTTCCTGCTCCACACACGTGTTCTCCCACGCAACACCTTTTCCTTATATGCAATAAAAAGACACTTCATTTAATATTGGATAATAAATATTTAATTAAAAAATGTGGAATAACAAATGCACTTAGTGTTTGGGAATCATGTGTACCAAGATTCGTTGATTCTACTTGTCAAATAAAACAAGCCCACTTCAACATAGTAGTGGGGACAACTAATATCCCACCCATTATTTCACACATGATATACATGTAAACCAAAATTTTCATGCCATAAAATTTAATAAGTAAAAAATGCTAATTAATTGATTAATATGTAGTGTTGTGCAGGAGGGAGATGTGTAGAAGAAGTGTGCAACAGGGGAATGTATGCAAATGTATGGAAAATTCAGGAAGAAATTTTCTATTCCTTGCTCTGAACACTCTTTGTCCTGCAAAACACTTCTTCCTAAAACCCATTCAAAATACACTTCTTTTAATATTGGATAATAAGTATTTAATTCACAAAAGTGACATAAAAAATCCACTTACTATTGGAACCACAAATGCCAATATTCATTGATTCTACTTTGATAAAGTTTTTAAAATAATAAGAAATGGTGTGAAAGAAGCATCAAAAGAAGATATAAATATTGAACACAAATCTAGTTAAAGTAAAACATTCTCTAGTAACTAAGTAAGTTATGAGAGTAAATGAAATTAAGCATTTGAATGATATCCTGATTACACATCAATTCATTGAATAAATATCGAAAAATACTTACATATTCATATATGTTAGTCCGTGATGTAGGAAGTTGATTAAGATTAGAAGAGGGACCCCACATTCAATATAAACCAGTGGTTATAGGGTAATGATCATAACCACCAAACATAGTTTTGAAAACCACACATCGGATCATCAACAAATCAATTTTGCTAGTCTTTTTGCATCCTAATATCAAATAAAACGAGCCAATGTCGACATAGTGGTTTGTACAGTTAATCACCCACCCTTATTTCGCACCCAATATACACATAAAACCAAAATTTTCAGTCTGAAAATTCAATAAGTCAAAATCTCTTATTAGTTGATTAATCTGTAGTATTGTACAAAAGAAAGGTGTGCGAAAGAAGTTTGCAAAGGGGAAATGTATACAGAGGTATGAACATTATGGATGAAAGTTGCGATTCCTTGTTCTAGACACTCGTTCTCCCGCACAATTCTTCTCCTCATACATATTTAAAAAAAAAAAAATTAATATTCAATAATAACTATTTAATTAACAAATCTGAAATCACAAATGCATTTCATATTCAGGAAGATCAAATAAAAGGATTCCATGTCAACATAGCAGTGGGGGGAGTTAATCTCCTAACCTTATTTCACACTCGATATACATGCAACCAAAAAATTTCATGCCCCAAACTTTAATAAGCCAAAAAATGATAATTAATTGATTAATATGTAGTGTTTTATGGGATGGAGGTCTACTGGGAATTTATGTGGGTATAAAAAGTAAGTTTATATTCTTTACTCTACACACTCGTTATCCATCACAACACTTCTTCCTAAAACACACTAAAAAGACACTTCATTTAACATTGGATAATAAGTATTTAATTCACAAATATGAGATCATAAATTCACATAGTATTTGGGAACTGTGAATACCAATATTAATTTTTTTAGCTTTGATACAACTTTTATATGAGCAAATCCATTGACAACACTTTTAAAAATCGCACATTAGATCATCAACAAAATATTTTATCCATAGCTCCTTTACATCCCGATATCAAATAAAATGAGCCCACATCGGCATAGTAGTGGGGAGAGTTAAACACCCACCATTATTTCATGTTCGAGATATACTAAATAGAAATTTTCATGCCCCAAAATTTAATAAGTCAAATACACTAATTAATTTATTAACACATAGTGTTGAGAGGTACGTGAAAGAAATGTACAAAGGAAAAATGTACGTGGAGATGAAAAATGTTGTGAATAAAATTTTATGTTCCTTACTCTTCACACATGTTCTCATGCACAACACTTCTTCCTCACAAGCATTGAGAAGATAATTAATTTAATATTGGATACTAATTTTCCTCTTAATATAAAAATAATTTCATGTCTATAGAATAAATTTCTCTCTGCACCCCCACTCTCCCGCATATATTCCCTCTGCACCCCCACTCTCCTGCATATATTCCCTCTTCTAGACATCCTTCATTCCAAGCAGGTTCATCGCCCCATACACTATTGGGGCCTTTGTTTTTGAAAGATTAAATAATTTTTGGAATGGATAGAAGGATGCAATATTGCAGGAAAATCGTTGGAGAGTTGCAGAAATGATGGGAAAGAAGAGGAGTAAATCCGAATTTGTAGAGGATTGGAAGGAGAAAGACATAAACAATAAATTGGTAAAAATCAGTGAACAATCAAGAAACGGGGAAAAATGAGATAGGAAAGAGGTAGAATAAACTAATTGTTTAGACGGGCATGGAGAGATAAGGGAGTATGGGTGGGAGAAGCAGAGGAAGAGAGTATCGATATGTTGTTGCAGAGCAACCAAGACCGCTCTATAGCTACTCAATTGTATAATTTTATGTTCTTCAGACCCTTTGGGATATTCTGTAGAAAAGGGCTATTGAGCCTGATGTAATGTTGTTTGAAGAATATTAATGGAAATAATACATTCTAAAATTACTATGTTATGATTGAATGGGTACTTACTATATTGTGATTGAATGGCTACTTACCTTTAAAAAAAAAAATTATATGTGCATTCAAGTAGTCGTTGTTTATTAATGTGCATGAACTATTGCGGATAAAATTGGACATGTCATTATTGCGGTTGCTTCAAGTCTGATCTAATCAATGGTAGGATTCTTTGATACCAAATCCTAACTCCCCCATCTAACTAAGGTCTCGAAATGACTCAGGTGCGACTCCTTATCGATTTTTAGGTAAGATGAAAATTTCAGCGTTGTGTTAGACTACAGAAAAGCTTTGTTGGCCCCTGTCCCCGAACCTAGGTATTAACCCTATTATTATTTTTAGCCAACATATGGTTTTTTTTCCAGGACTTGGAATATAAAATGGGGTTTTAATATACTATCAAGGATATTGAAGAAGGAATTACAAGATTGGCTATATGAACACATAGATCAGTTCATCTCTCAACAGGCTCAACTCCTACGATAAGGTGAAGGAATGTTAAAGGATCGAGTCTTGTATGCAGAATCAACTAGTGTTGAGTACAAGATATTTTGATGTAAATTTACAGAAGATATCTATAAATGGATGCAAATAATGGAGATAAAAGTTAAGATTGGTGGAAAAAGAAAATCTTGTTGTGCCTGGACTCAAGTAGATCCAATAGAAATACATCATTTGGACACCAATCTAGCACGAGCTGTGAAATTATGGGCCCATACTACGCTATAAGGATATATTATTGAGTTCACCATGGAGAATCATCAATATTTTTCTAAATCCAAGGACATATTTAGATCAGGGTTGTGGGGAAATCTACTAAAGGAAATCCATCTGTGGATTAAGGTTCTGATGGTAGAGGAAAGTTTGTTGATGTTTCAGAACCTATTGTGGTAAAACACAACCCCCCCATTTTTGACTTTTTCACTTCAAATAATGGGGACCCTTTCTATAAATTTTTGACTAAACACCTTTTCAGATTTTTATTTTATGTGATTATCCTACGTGATTGTTAATTTTTCATTTTTCTTTGAATTCTTGTTTTGATTGCTTTGTTAGAATTAAATTTTTATAAGCCTCCCATTGACGCTTGTTTCGCCTCATTCGGTCCACTGGTTTAAAAATGGTACTCCTTTGAAGTCCCATCATTTATCTAAGTCTGGGTTAAAAATGCTATTTTTATTCTTTTTATTTATTTTCAGAGTAGCTGTAGTTTACAAAAACTTAATATTAAAAAATATATATTATTAAAAAAAAAAAAAAAAAAAAAAAATTGGATCCGTCGCAGATCGCAGATCGCAAATTTCAGATTCGTCGCAGATCGCAAATTTCAGAATCCGTCGCAGATCGCAGATCGCAAATTTCAGAATCTGTCGCAGATCGCATATCGCAAATTTCAGATTCGTCGCAGATCGCAGATCGCAAATTTCAGATTCGTCGCAGATCGCAATATCGCAATATCGCAATTTTGCAATTTCGGATCCATCGCATATCGCAATATCGCAATTTTGGATCCATCGCAATTTTTAGAACATGCACATTTAAAAAACCTTGATCCAAGGTTCTTGCGATATGCGATGTGTTAATTTTTTTTTATAAAGCTTTTGTTTCACCTCACGTCACCCTCACCTCACACTCCACTCACCATATCCTTCCACAAACTTACATGGATGAATTAATGAGTTTTGATTGATTTCAATGGTTTGTTTTATGAATTATGGGTATGGATTGATTCCAATGGTTTGTAAATTAATTTTTATATTTTTTATATTATAATAATTATATTATAATTATAATGTTTATTATAATTTTAATATAATTTGAACTATAATATTAATCGTATTTAAATTAACGTTTTCAAATCATTTGTATATTAATTTAATTTTGTAACTGAATTAATTATTAGTTAGTTAATAATTAATTTAGAATTAATTATTAGATAATTAGAATCTAATTTAGGATTAAATTTCTAATTAAAAATTCTGATTTTTAGCCCAGCAAACAGAATTTCCAGATTTATGCCAGATATGACTCATCAACTTTGGAAGCTCATAGATTGAGTTATACTTGACCAAATGAGGCCCAGGACGGCTCATTGGAAAGATAAAATCAAGGAGAACATTTATGAGGAGGTTTCACTAACAGATTTGATGATTTATTGGGTCAAAAATCAGGCAGAAGATCAAGCTCTGAATTTCTAAAAATAAAAATCGCGTATACACAGAGATCTAATTATGCCATTAGTTCTTCACTTATATCATTCCATCATTCATTCATTAGATGTTCTATAAACAGAATAAACCATCACACAAAGCATCACACATGAACACCAGGATTTTTAGGTGGAAACCCAAGTCGGGAGAAAACCACCGCTGCAGTTTCTCAGCCTTCAATTTTTTATTATAGAGAAAACATCTTACAACATATGTGCTGGCGCAGACTTGACCAGCACGCAGGCACCCACCTGCGCTCGTTTACCAGCCTCTCCTGGAAGGGAGCTCCAACCCCCCGACTCGTTTACCAGCCTCTCCTGGAAGGGAGCTACGACCCCCCGATCTCGTTTACCAGCCTCACCTGGAAGGGAGCTACGACCCCCTGACTGAAGGCTACAACCCTCAGCACCACCTTGGACCACGTTTCATCAATTTTCACACTGGATCCAACAACTTCAATAGAACAATACTTGTAGGCCATGTTTCATCATATTTCCAGACTGAACCCTTTCCATACTTTTAAGCACAAACATACATCACCAACAGATACTTATCAACACAGATCAGATAGCAGAAACATAGCAGAACAGATCAGATATTTCATACCCCTTGCTTCAGCAAACCCTAGTTTGCATACGCGCTTTTACTTCACTGATGTCGTGTATATACGCGCTTCCGTCCACACAAACCAGCGTATACCTCAGTGTATATTTTATTGCGCATACGCGCTTTCTCTTCGCTGAAGCTGCGTATATACGCGCTTCCTCCGCAGCGAAGTAGCGTATAGATCTTCAATCATTACAGAGCAGCATACTTCATCAGATCAGATATTCAGTTCAGATCTACCCTTTTGCTTCAGACAGATGTTCGCCTAGATGTTCGCCTCATCATAGATCTAGGCCTTCCATAAGCAGATCTAGTAGATACAAGTGCATTTCAGATCTAGATCCCCTTCTTCATCATTGGTGCATCATACATTCAGATTTATCTTCAAGTGTAACCCTTTCCATTCAGATCTACTTCAGAGAGAAGTATTCATTCAAGCTCATACATCTTGCTCTCACACCCATGATTTGTATAATGAATTTCTTCTCTTTATATAGGTTTATCCTTCTTCAATACCACGGGCCCCTTTTTCAATACCATGAGCCAAAACAATACCATGAGCCTTCAATACCATGGGCCCCTTTTCAATACCATGAGCCAAAACAATACCATGAGCCTTCAATACTATGGGCCCCACTTTATGAGCGCTTTTTCCCATACGCGACTTGGAACGTTGTTTCCTGCGTGCATACGCGACTTCCCTTAGACAGATCCACGTATGCCTTGAGACATACTCTTTTCATCATAGATCTAGCACATGCTGAATTCCTTTCTTCATTGCCTTCTGTACAAGACATATTCTATCAAGCACAACTTCATTCAGTAAGTTGCCATTATCTTCATCAAGAGGGTTGCCTTTCAAGGACAACATTCATCATCATATTGCTAACAAACATCATTTACCAAGTCCATCACGTCAAGAATAACTTCATCAGGTGGATTGCCATCAAGGACAACACATGTCAACAGTCACATGTCTTCATCTTCATTCAGTGGGTTGCCATCAAGGACAACACTCTGCATCATATTTCCAACAATCTTCCCCTTTGGACTTGATGGCAACCACGATGGTGTTTGGTTACCACAACAGATAAGTACATTGACACCATGTCACTCTCCCAATTCTTTGACACCATTATCTGCATTCAAGCACCATGTCACTCTCCCCCTTTGACATCAAGGGCAAAGGGCGGATCAAAACCAGCGGATCAAAACCAACACACTCTCCCCCTTTGACATCAAGGGCAACGGGTGGATCAAAACCAACACACTCACCCCCCCTTTTTCTCCTCTTGTAGAAGAAGCGTTCTCGCAGACTACATGTATACCCTGAAGTGACTAAGTTCCCCCGAATTCATGTCGAATCTTCAACCATATTTTCCAATGAAGTACATGACTCTATGAAGTTCCCTATCACCAATGACTCACACTTACATCAAAGATCCATCCAAGTGGATTTACATAAGAGACTCAACTACCCAACCAAGTGGGTTTACAAATTTGACTCAGCCTACCCAACCAAGTGGGTTTACAAAATTTGACTCAAATTTTTACCCAACCAAGTGGGTTTACAAATTCGACAAGTCCTTACATGACCGAATATTACAAATTTTACATCATGGGTCTCAACATGACCTTTTCATCAAAAATACAAATATGACTTTTCATAACTAATACCAAAAAGACCTCAAGAGAGATCATATATCGGAACCACCATAATGCCAATACCGCATTATACTAAGAAAGCTAATGACTAAGGCTCCCCGAATCCTGTGCATCCATGCATCCTTTTTATAG
Source organism: Pinus albicaulis (assembly GCA_034641835.2). Taxonomy (NCBI): domain Eukaryota; kingdom Viridiplantae; phylum Streptophyta; class Pinopsida; order Pinales; family Pinaceae; genus Pinus; species Pinus albicaulis. The sequence continues at coordinate 690,609,091 of CM076580.1, forward strand.
GACTAAGGCTCCCTCCCTTAGTTTGTGCATCCCGAACACTTTCACCAACAAATCATCAAGGCATCTTTATCAAAAACATTAGAAATGGAATTATGAGAACCGGAACACCACTGTGAGATACCAAACAAAGACGTAGATACTCAAGTAAAGACTAGCAAAATTGGTGTCGAAGAGAGCCGACTCTAGCAAAAATTTGTCGAAAGAATCGACATACGCGGTTTTCTCGTGCGAGAACTCACGTATATACGCGACCGTGTTTCAGAAACCCGCGTATCCACTACCATCTTCTATATTTTGACTGCATCTCGATCCTCTTCGAGGAAAAATATAGTGTTCAACTTCTTTCTCGAGATATTTGACTTCTTCCCCGGACTACAGCATAGAACAGCAGTAGTTGTAGTCTTCAAGCGTCATCGATTGGTGGTAGCATAAGCGCATTAGTAACCAAGTCTTCATATTCTGCGTACAGCATCAATACATTCTTTCCAAGAGAGATTATCATACCGAACAAAATCTTCAAATATGTGTCAAGCAATCATCCATGTGGTCCAATATCACCATGATCTTTAAGATTTAACATGAAGTAACATATGTAGGCAAAAGATCTCAACCATAGTAACAAACTCTCGCATGATCTATTCTTATTTCTCGAATCAAACGCACATCCAACTCATCCATGTGTGAGCACAAAAGATACTTATCAAGCAAACCAGTGCATCAAAATCTCATCATAATAATCCATGTACCAAGTCATCATCATTTGAGCATGAGTATCACAAAGACCAAAGAATAAGCAATCATATTGCCAACAATGCAATCATCAACCCTCGCTACTCCCCTAAACCAGTTAGGTTATTGCTTAACTTGTGCAACCCGAATAACTTTATCACAAGTCATCAATGAACAATCTCTACATGATCCGTCCTTATCTTCAAATTATAAGACTTCCAATCTCATCATCAAAAAAGTAAACAGACTCATCCATAATCTTCAATGCAAGGCATCAAGTATCATATCATCATTATTTAGAACCGAGGAATTAAGCTCGATACGCAGTCAATAATACAGCTATTAATAATCGATCGATGCTCCCCCGAACCTCTCGCACCGCATCTTCAGCTATCATACCAATTCTCTTATCATAAATGCATACGCGATCGTGTCTCGCTAAAACTCGCGTGTATACGTGACTTTTGTGAATAGAACCCGCGTATGGAAAGTGAAACATAGAAATTTTTCACATTCCTTTATCTCCCCGAACTTGTTCTTCCCGTACTCGTCTTCTTCATATCGCATGCTCGTTAGAAATACATATAACCGTAATAATCAAATCAACCATGAGAGACATCATACAATGCTCCCCTTGTGACGATACACTACTAAATCTCATAATGTATCCCACATCATTCCCCGCAGTCAATCGGAGAAGTAAGCTTCCGTAAGCGGATGACTCGCAAAGAGGGTCTGAATCTCCCTACGTTCTCGATTGATCCTCCTTCTTTTTCCAAATTTGCTTGAGCTTTCCAACTCGTGTGCCGAAAATTGTCCACTTTCCCGCATCTCGTTAATCCACGCATTATTTTTCTACATGTCCATACTTGTTACAAGCATAACATCTCATGTGGCCGAGAGAAATAAACATAAGAATCATAATGAGCATTTATATTCTTCCTCCTTTTTACAATCGCCTACTTTATGTCCATACTTGTTACATGAAAAACAATATCCCTTGAATAAACCAGAGTACCTTTCGGGTAAGTAGAATCTTGTTTGTTTGAGGCCGAAAATGATCTACTCCTGCAATTTGCCGCAACATGCCCATAATTATGACATTTGAAACATTCAACATTATTGAATGATTTCCTTTGAGATTTCATCATTGTTGATCGACCTTTTGTTTCTTTCAACTCTTCAGGGTTTTTGTATTGACTTCCTTTGAATCTTTAGCACTTCCTTGTGAACTAGATTCTCCTTTCTGACATACTTTCATGAAAAACCAAGACCAAGTTTGATAGAAGGAGACATTTGACTACTAAGAATATTATCCGTAATCTTAGTACTATCTTGAAACCTCAAAAGTTTAACCTTTTTCTTCTAATTTACCTTTGAGAATGTTTACCTCTAACCTCCAAGGCTTGACATTGCTTTGTCATGCTTTCTTCTTTCTCCCTTATTCCATCTTCTACTTTGATCCTTCACGATTTAGAATCTCTTCTTTCAACCAATTTTCGTTTTCTTCACATGTTTGTTGCATCTCTTCATTCCTCTTATTTGATTTTTCCGCATCTTCTTTCGAGAGAGATGATTTCTGCCTCCAAGGCCTTCCTTTTCAAATGTTTGTAGAGGTTCCTCATTCTTCTTACTTGATGCTTCAAGATCTGCTTGCAGAGAGATGATTGCAAACTTTCTTCAAGTCCTTCATTCTTCTTGCTTGATTTTTTCGAGATCTACATTTTGATCGTTGATTTCTACTTCTAGTTCTTTAATTGATTGGATGCATAAGTATGAAACCTTTGATACTTGTCCACCCGTCCATTCAAGATTTCTATTTGATCTTTCATTTGAGAGATCATCTCATTGTAGATAGCTTCGCTTTTATTAAATGATCTTTGTTGATCTTCAATTTTTCTTGATAGCTTCCTTTAGATCCAAAACTTTACTTTCACTATCTTCACCATTGCATGCACAAGAAATTGCATCACAAGAACAACAATCAATACCTCGTTTCATCTTCTTCATTTTCTCGCCGCACATGTTTTTTCGAGATATCTCCTTTTCATGCAGCCTTCTTCTTTTGCTTCTTTGCCATGAGCACTTGTAGAGCTTGGTCGAATCTTCTTCATCTTTAATCTTGACTGTCTCTTCTAGGTCCATACTATCACTTTCACTATCATAACCTTTGCATATACAGTCAAGTAAAATACAGGAACAACGATTAATACATGTTTCATCTCATTCAATTTCTGCTATACATGATTTCTGGGGCTTCTTCTTTCCTTGAGTAACCTTCTTCTTTTGCTTCTTTCCCATTGCGACGGATCTCCTTCAAGTGATCAAGCTTTCCCGCGATGACCTCGCTCCGATACCAATTGTTGGGAAAAATACCGAGAGGGGGTGAATCGCATTTACCGCATATTCAAACTTTTTACTTTTTTTCATTCCTTTAAAAAACCCATACACTACTTTGCTCAAGCCAACTAGCATATACACGCGGATATCCTTCATAAAACTCGCGTATACAGAAATCTAATTATGCCATTAGTTCTTCACTTATATCATTCCATCATTCATTCATTAGATGTTCTATAAACGAATAAACCATCACACATGAACACCAGGATTTTTAGGTGGAAACCCAAGTCGGGAGAAAACCACCGCCGCAACTTGCTCACTTCAATATTTTATTATAGAGAAAACATCTTACAACATATGTGCCATGCGCAGACTTCGACCAGAGCACGTTGTGCACCCACCCGCGCTCGTTTACCAGCCCTCTCCCGGGAGGGAGCTCCAACCCCCCGACTCGTTTACCGGCTCTCTCCCGGAAGGGAGCTACGACCCCCCCGCTTCTCATTTACCAACCTCTCCCCCCGGAAGGGAGTTACGACCCCCCGACCGAAGGCTACAACCCTCAGCACCACCTTGGACCACGTTTCATCAATTTTTCACACCGGATCCAACAACTCCAATAGAAAAATACTTGTAGGCCACGTTTCATCATATTTTCAGACCGGATCCTTTCAATACTTTTAAGCTCAACCATACATCACCAACATATACTTATCAATTCGACAACACAAGCTTTAGATAACGCAATACAACGGTAACGTATCAGTATGTTTCATACCCTCATGCTTCAAAGAACCCTAGCTTTGCATACGCACTTTAATTTCACCGATGTCTGTATATATGCGCTTCCGTCCACACAAAAGCCGTATACCTCCCCTGTATGTATTTCATTGCGCATACGCGCTTTCTCTTCGCCGAGGCCGCGTATATACGTGCTTCCTCTTCGGCGAAGTAGCGTATAGATCTTCAACCATCATAGAGCAAAGATACTTCTTCAGCATCGTATATTCAGACTCAGATTTAACCCTTTACTTTAGACAGATGTTCGCCTCATCATAGATCTAATCACTCCATAAATAGATCTAGCAAATACGTATACATTTCAGATCTAGATATCCCGCTTCATCATTTCTTCATAGGTGCATCATAGATTCAGTATCTGTTATCAAACCTTTACCCTTTCCATACATGATATACTTCTATAGAGAAGTATTCTATTCAAGCTTTAGACATCTTTCTCTCAGCACTCCATGATTTCCGCATAATGAATTTCTTCTCTTTATATAGGTTTATCCTTCTTCAATACCACGGGCCCCTTTTTCAATACCATGAGCCAAAACAATACCATGAGCCTTCAATACCACGGCCCTTTTTCAATACCATGAGCCAAAACGAATACCATGAGCCTTCAATACTACGGGCCCCACTTTATGAGCGCTTTTTGCCCATACGCGACTTGGAACGTTGTTTCCCGTGTGCATACGCGACTTCCCTAGACAGGATCCGCGTATGCCTTGAGACATACACTTTTCATCATAGATCTAGCACATGTCGAATTCCTTTCTTCGATTGCCTTATGTACAAGACATATTCTATCAAGCACAACTTCATTCAGTAAGTTTCCATTATCTTCATCAAGAGGGTTGCCTTTCAAGGACAACATTCATCATCATATTGCTAACAAACATCATTTACCAAGTCTCATCACGTCAAGAATAACTTCATCGTGGATTGCCATCAAGGACAACACATGCACAGTCGCATGTGCTTCATCTTCATTCAGTGGGTTGCCATCAAGGACAACACTCGCATCATATTTCCAACAAGGATCACTACATTAACCTCCTCTTGCTTCTCCGAGCTCTAACAAGTCTTTCTTGTGACTTAATTATAATGTCATTATCTTCCTTACAACTTTTAATTTTTGTTTTCTGGACTTCTTAGTGTATCTCGCTACATCATGAGAGTACCCATGTCCTTGATGCTCAATTGTTCTATAAGGATATTCATTTGAATTGTAATCCATCATTTTTCTCATCATCTCTAATCTTGTTCCTCCTACAAACATACCATGTTAGATAAACAAAATAAAAAACATAATCAAACATGCCTTAGTGACCTTTAGGGGAGGCTATCTCGTATGCAAAAATAAGTCCAAATTAGCATGATATATGTATATATAATGAAATCAACATATTAATATTTCAACATCATCATCATGACACAATATTGCAACAATTAACACCACAATGCATTCACAAAAAAAACATCGACAACTAACATGCATGCATAAAAATCACATCTACCCCAAGGTCTACTACCCGCAACCTCACTTTGATACAAATACGTAATCACCACTCCTAGAATTAACCCGATTTTTAGAATCTCCTAGGGCTAAATGTGAGGGTGAATGTTACTATGACATGACCGACCTCCAAGTTCTAGTTAAGGAAGTGGGGCCTATAATCCGACCAAAAAATGACATCCCTCAGAGACCAAATACCACTCAAGAGGTTGCAAACCACTCCGTGTGGTCAATCCCTAACCCGGAACCATTTTTGACCGACCTAACACCCCAACCGCATGCACAACAAGGCAAGTGTAGGGTTATGAGGCACCAACCACATGCATAACCCTTCTTCCATGCAAGCAGTGAACTAAATCCTCTAGCGCAAAGGCTAACAACCTCAAAAATTTGAGCCACTTTTCCGTGCTAGCCTCCATACCACTACCCAAAACTACATGTAACTTTCAAGAATCAAAATTAATAGGAAAAATAATGCCAAACATTCAAACATGAAGCCGTAACTTGACCTATATTTCCTAGAATTATATATTTCATCAAACATATGATAAACATGTAAGTTATAGGTCATGAATGCATATATGATAATAAATCTTTGAACTTTATCTCGAGAATCACCAAGAAGGTATAATTCCCTCTCAAGTAGCTACAAAAACCCTTTTTGAGCACATTTATTCATTAACCATTTAAATAATTATCAAATCATGAACAAAATCCATGAAAAGCTAGAACACATTATATAACCATGTTTATAACCAACATATAACTAGAATATTAACCAAGGAAAATTAACCATCAAATTAATATAATAATAAGTACAAGTTCTCATAGATAAAATTACAAAAATAACTCATATTAACATACACATAGCCAACCAAGCCGTGGACTTCCACATACCACCCGACCATAGATTGGGATAAACCAAATATTCCTTCCACCAATCACCCATGTTCGAGAATATAAGATTGAATGTGGGATCTCATGGGATAAACCAAGACATAATCAACAATGAAATCTCAAGGTTAAACCACCTCCACCATAAAAACTATCGTTATCCGACCTAAACTAGCCTTGAGATCACAAAACCAAACCAATTTTGGATGCTTAAAAATATCTTCAACATATCTTGATGATTTTTCCTCTCTCCACCCACCCGTTGAGGGCTTTCCCCATATGTAATATTCCTAACTAGCCCAAGCTAGTAGGAATATTCAATGTCATTTTTTTTTATGTTTTATGAATGAAATTTAAAGGAGGACAAATAAAAAAATCCTAAACATGTGAATAAATCAATACCCAATGTGAACAGAGATTAAATCAAGGCTTGCTCAATAAAATCCACTTGTATGTGAAATAGGTTCAAACCGTTTGAATGGTTCAATAGGGCTAAATAATAATGCGACCAGTACAATGAACCTCCGATGATCAATGCACTCCCATGAGGAGGTCCTCCATGTGAAAAGGGCTAAATGAATGAAGGAGGTTTAGAGTTTTGCAAACCCTAATATTACATAAAGAAGGAGAAGATCGAAGGAAGGGTTTTTGAGGAATTTTCATTTCAGAATCCGTCAAGCAACTCCATTTATTTTCGCCGTTTAGCAAGAGAAAGAGAGGATTTCCGTTTAGGAATCCTCCCTCCTTCCTTTAGCAACTTTTGGAGGAGATTGTGCTATAGTAGTCCACTATCCGACATTTTGGCCAAGCTCCATCTCTCTTGACAAGATGATTCTTGTTTAGGGGGTTTTACTATTCGATATTTGAAGTAAGTGGAATCGTGATCCGCTTAGATCCGAAGAGTTCCTATCAGATCTTTCGGGTGGAAGAGTCCTCTAAATCACTGGAAGGAGTGTAATAGCTGATTAGAGCTCTAGATCCATATCTTGGCATCAAGCCAAAGTGTAAATTACTATCATCTACACAGCTTCTCGAGGAAATTGTGTCCTTTTGGTAGGAGATGTTGGAGTGGGGGTTTTGCTTCAAATCTGGAGGAGAGATCTCCTCGGTGAAAGGGATCCTTTCCCTTCATCAGGGATCCATAGATTGGCAAACCAATCTATGTTTATTTCAGATTTGATCTACTATGTAACATGTTCTTCAGAACTTCTAAAGTTTACCTGCAGATCCATGGTGTAGATATTAGATCTATCTAACGTTCTTCACTTTCGATTTCCCGAGATCCCCAAGGGGAATGTACTTTAAAAGCTATTTTTGCATATAGATCTCATTATGATATGATTTTTTTTGTACTCGATATGTTCTATATCTTTAATATAATGTAATACTACCGTATATTCCCGTAGATTTAATTTTCTCGGTTCATCCTACGGGTTTCTTATACTATACCTACTGGTTTTGGAGGCATTTCTTTCATGTATAGATCCGTATTTTCTCATGTAAAACCATTGAATAATATTTTAAGATTTTTGTACTAATATCCCCGCATAAAATCACTATACCCTTTATAAAATCATGCCGTCAAGCTTCAATCCAATCTCGCATACTTTAGGTCATGGGGAATCAGAGGTTTTTCTTGACTAGTCGTGAAGGAGGAACTGGTTAACATAGCAAAACAGACATTTTTTTTGCTGAAATTATGTATGGAGGTTCCATATAGCCTATTTAACATATACCATATATTTTTTCCATTATTATTACACAAAGTTCCTAATACATCCATTTTAGTGCATAAATCCTCATTTTTTCCCCACTATTGGATGATGGGATTGCGCATATTTCTTGTCAGCCGTAGTTCCAGATCTATATTTATGTATATTACATTTTATTCATATCTTATTATTCAATGCGAGACCATTATATAGTTTCTATATTGCCGCAAACTTTCTTTTTTCGGCAGCTTTTCAAGGCCACTAGGTGTGGGAGATTTGTTTAACCCACCTAGAGTGATTGGTTTGAAGCCTCCTCTTGGATTTAAGTCTAAGATACTCTAATATAAGGATTCCAAGGGATTTTATGAGATGTTGTAGCATACATCCCTGAAAAAATGAATTTTCGTGCATGTATTTTTGAGAAATCCCTCTTGGGGATATTACCCCTCGACAAGGTTCTATAGACGTAGTCCGTATGACAAAGTCCCTAGCAGATATCCAGTAAATTCCCCCTACATTAAATCTTTGGAATAGATCTATTTGTTGATTGGTAATGTTTTCAAAAAAAAGATTCTCATTTTTCCGGATTCATGAGCAGCTTCGAAAAGGAACATTACAGGTGGTGATTGAGCATGATCTCTCGGCTCCAAATTCGTGAGATCATATTTTCAGAACTAGTGAGAAGGCGTAATAGAGAACAAAATCTGGAGAAGATGAGCTTTGTTTCATCATTTTCAGATCCATGAAGAAACTCCCCAAGGAGGATGAGCTAGTAGAAGAGGAAGTACTCCCCGCACTTCTTATTCTAATCAAGAAGACAGAAGAAGAGGTAGGAGGAAGAAGGAATATAGGCTCACAAATATTATTCCTAAATCTATTCAAAAACATTCCCGAATATCTTGAGCAAGAAATAAGGGATATAGTTTGAAGAATCTCCAAAAGGGTTTGAATCTCAATCAAAATTTAGATCTTCACACAGAAAGGTGTCAACATGCAGCCACACACTATGATATAAAACGTAGTCATGAGCTCGTATCCGCCATGAGACACATAGAACAAGAAGAAGAAGTGACTAAGATGGAAAATCTTGGTGGTCTCTTCAAAGAATATGAGTCTCAAGCCCGTAAAACCTCAGAAACCAGCTCTATTTTTCATAGCATTGCAAGGCCAAGGTGAGTCATTCCATTGGGAGGTTGCCTAATTTTTTTGCAGAGATAAAGGGTAATAGCGCCGTTGGATCTAGATCTGATATAGTACCTTAGCAAGAGGAGAAGGGAGCTATTGCTCCAACTAGAGGGATTCGTTTGTGGCATGGGAAGGAAATCCCCAGGATCTCATCTATGGAGATCAAGGCACATCTCATGATCCACTTGTGTGATTTTTGAGAGGGTTTGAAACCTTGAGACACAAGGAAGAGATAGGAAGGAGATCCAATCTCATTTCTATCCATTGAAGAAGATTGATGCACCTAAGAGGGTGATTGGACCGCGTAGTGGAAGCATGGAGGGTTTTCTCGATTCATGTGTTCAATACCACTTTATGATGTCTCATTTCCTCGGAGACATTGCACCAAGGAGGCCACTTGATCAACACGAGAAGGTGAATGCTTCACATTTTGAGACATTTCCCATTGATTTCAGAGGAGTGGAGACCTTGGAGGGTCTTGCAGTGCAAAGGCCGAGAGTCTTGGGTAGGCTCAAGGAGGAGAGAATCGCTCTCTCAACATCATCCACACCCACTCTCATTTTAGTTTCGCGTTGTGGAAGGAAAATTAGGGGAAGGATAGTAGCCTTCCCACATCTACATTTGGCATGAGAGCTATGCATGCAGACATGACTCTCTGGGAAGAGTTATTGACGCCTTTCTCTTTCTTGAGAATGGAAGGAGGATCATCTATGAGCTTCTTCCATTGCATGAGAAAAACTTGTGGTAAGGGTGTTCATTACTTTGATTTATCTCATGTATACAGGTGCATCCCTTAACCACATATGTGCAGGATGTTGCTCCAAGGAGGAGCATTCTTACTTTGAGGGCCGCATGGTCTACTTGAGGCCATGAACAATTTTGATAACCACTCCCTTGGTGGACTTGGGGGAGATTTGTATCTTGGAGGACATGCTCACCATGCATCATACATCACTCATTTTCTCCAAATACATGAGGAGAATGTAGTAGCAAACCTATGGTTTAGAAACCACATCTTTTGTCATTCTCTATTGCAGTTTATGCCCAAATTGCGCTAGTTGCATATGGGGGATCATTTCCCCATTCACTTAATACATATGGTAGCCAACATGACTTTCATTATGGCTCTTTATGCTGTTATTGATCACATTATTGTCAGGAGCATGGTTGGGAGAGAGGCACATGGATTGAATGTGTCCTTTGGGGGAGAAAATACCCATATTGTTTGCAAGACATGCTCTAATAGGAGCATGGGAGATGATGTGGCCACCATAGTTTAGCATTTGTTCTTTCTTGAGGTGAGCCATGTGATTGATAGGGTGCCATATGATGATGATGACCTCCCGTCCATCACATATGAGGAACACTCGCCGCCTTGATTCACAATGTAGGAGGGAAGATCCTTGGAGATCTAAACCTCATCTTGCCACTTCGAGGGCCACCTTGTTGTTACTCCAAGATCAACCTTCACTCTACAATTTCCATAATTGGAGAGGTGAATAGCATGGGGTAGGATATGATGCTTACCACTTGTAGATTTTCAGCCCACCCTCTTTGATGGAGCTTGAGGTGGAAGAGGATGTCCAAAAGTTGCCTTACTTGAAGGTAACTAGATTCTTAGGGATGATAGGCATGGGTGTGGGAGACACTCATTGGGAGAAATTTTTCCCATGCTCTTCATCACTCCTAACTTAATGAGGCCATTGAGAAACAAGAATATTGTTGGGAAAATACCGAGAGGGGGGGGTGAATCAAGATGCATCGCATAATCAAATCTTTTTACTTTTTTTCATTCCTTAAAAACCCATACGCTACATTCCTTCGCAAACTAGCGTATATACGCGGATCCCCCTTTATTAAACTAGCGTATACACAGAGATCTAGATATGTCATTAAATCTTCACTTCTATTAATCCATAATTCATTCATCGTATGTTCAATAACAAGAAACATGAGCAAGAAGAGAACAGAATAAACCATCACACAAAGCATCACACATGAACACCAGGATTTTTAGGTGGAAACCCAAATCGAGAGAAAACCACCGCCGCAGCTTGCTCGGCCTTCAATATTTTATTATAGAGAAAAACATCTTACAACATATGTGCCGGCGTTGCACTCTGACCAGCACGCAGGCACCCACCCGCGCTCGTTTACCGCCTTTCCCGGGAAGGGAGCTACGACCCCCCGACTCGTTTACCAGCCTCCCTCTCCCGGAAGGGAGCTATGACCCCCCCCGATCTCGTTTACCAGCCTCACCCGGGAAAGGAGCTACGACCCCCCGATCTCGCTTTACTGCGACCTCACGGAAGGGAGCTACAACCCCCCCCGACCGAAGGCTACAACCCTCAAGACCCCTTTGGACCACGTTTCATCAATTTTCACACCGGATCCAACAACTTTAATAGGACACAACTTGCAGCCACATTTCATCATATTTTCACACTGGACCCTTTCCATACTTTTTAAGCACAGACATACGTCACCAACGTATACATATCAACACAGACGTAGTAGCAGTAAACACAAGATACCAGATCAGATATTTCATACTCCCTTTGTTTCAAAGAACCCTAGTTTGCATACACGCTTTTACTTCACCGATGTCGCGTATATACGCGTCCGTCCACACAAACCAGCGTATACCCCAGCAGTATATTTTATTGCGCATACGCGCTTTCTCTTCGCCGAAGCCGCGTATATACGCGCTTCCTCCGCGGCGAAGTAGCGCGTATAGATCTTCAATCATTACGAAAGAAGATACTTCATCGATCAGATATTCGCTCCGTATCTACCCTTTTTTCTTCAAACAGATGTTCCCCTAGATGCTCGCCTCATCACAGATCTAAGCCTTCCATAATCAGATCTAGTAAATACAAGAGCAATTCAGATCTAGATCCCGCTTCATCATTTCTTCATAATAGATTCAAATCTATCATCAAACCTTTACCCTTTCCATACAGATATACTTCACAGAGAAGTATTCATTCAAGCTCAGACATCTTGCACCCACACTCATATTTGCACAATGAATTTCTTCTCCTTATATAGGTTTATCCTTTTTCAATACCACGGGCCCCTTTTTCAATACCACGAGCCAACCCAATACCACGAGCCCAAAACCACTTCCGGGACGGGGTCAATTAGGCGGATCATTACCCAATACAATGGGTCAATACCATGGTGGTTACCCTTGTTTTTGCACTTTTTGAGCGCTTTTGCCCATACGCGACTTGGCACGATATTTTCTGCGTGCATACGCGACTTCCCCTAGGCAAATCCACGTATACTAAGAGACATACTCTTTTCATCATATTTTTGAGCACACTTCCCGAATTCCTTTCTTCATTGCCTTTTGTACACACCGTAGAAACATCATATTTTCTTCATCGTGGAACATATTCTCTCAAGCACAACTTCATCAAGTAAGTTGTCATCATCTTCATCAAGCGGGTTTCCTTTCAAGGACAACACTCAGCATCAAACATTATATTATATCAGATTTACATCATTTACTAAGTCCATCAAGTCAAGCATAACTTCATCGTGTGGATTGCTATCAAGGACAACACATGTCAACAAACCACATGTCTTCATCTTCATTCAAGTAGGGTTGCCATCAAGGACAACACTCGCATCATATTTCCAACAACATCACCACTTGTCATCCCTTCGATTTTCTCATGATGTACACTTGCTATCTTACACTTGGAGGAAATCATTGAGGACAGATTCATTGCTTATCAATTTCAGCCATGGTGGGGTCCATTGATAAGGCCATAAAAAGAGGGAAGGAGAAGTTTGGTTCTACCTTGCAGTTGCTTGAGGATAAGCAAAATTTTGAAGGGGAAGGATTGTAATATTCCTAACTAGCCCAAGCTAGTAGAAATATTCAATGTCAATTTATTTTTATGTTTTATGAATAAAATGTAATGGAGGACAAATACAAAACTCCTAAACATGTGAATAAATCAATGCCCAATGTGAACAAATATTAAATCAGGGCTTGCTCAATAAAATCCACTTGTATGTGAAACAGGTTCAAGCTATTTGAATGGGTCAACAGGGCCAAATCATAATGCATACTAGGTACAATGAACCTCCTACATGATTAGCGCAGTCCCATGAGGAGGTCCTCGATGTGAAAAGGGATAAATGAATGAAGGAGGTTTAGAGTTTTACAAACCCTAATCTTACATAAAGAAGGAGAAGAATGAAGGAGGGGTTGTTGAGGAAATTTTCATTTCGAAGTTGTTGAAGAAACTCCATTTCTCTCGCATTTTTTTTAGCAAGAGAAAGAGAGGATTTCCGTTTAGGAATCCTCCCTCCTTCCCTGAGCGAGCTTCTGGAGGAGATTGTGCCGCGATAGTCCACTATTAGGCATTTTGGCCAAGCTCCATCTCTCTCTCGACAACGTGATTCCCTGTTTATGGATTTTAATTTCTCATATATTTGTAGCAAGTGGAATCATATCTACTTAGATCCGAAGAGTTCTATCGCATCTTTCAAAGGAGGATTCGTCTCAAATCACCGGAAGGAGGTAAATGTACTCGATTAGAGATCCATATCCATATCTTGGCATCGGGACAAAGTGTATATTACCATAACCTACATAGTTCCTTGAGGAAACTCGTGTCCTTTTGGAAGGAGAAGTTGCAGTGGGGGTTTTGCTCGCATTGGAGGAGAGATCTGACGTGAATGGGATCCTTTCCCTTCACTATGAGTGATCCATAGATTGGCCAACCAATCTATGTTTATTTCAGATCTGATCTGCTATGTAACATGTTCTTTCGAAATTTCTGAATTTTACTACAGATCCATGGTGTAGATCTCAAATCTATTCATCGTTCTTCACTTTCACCGAGATCCCCAAGGGGAATGTACTTAAAAGCTATTTTTTTGCATATAGATTTCATTATTCTGATGTTTTGTACTATTATCAATTCTAGATCTATAATATAATGTAATACTATTTCATATTCTCGTAGATTTCATTTTCTAGTTCATCCTACAGCTTTCTTATGCTATAATGTTGGGTTTTGGAGGCATTTCTTCATGTATAGATCTATATTTTCTCATGTAAAACCATTGAATCATATTCTAAGTTTTCTATACTGGTATCCCTACATAAAATCACTAAACCCTTAAGAAAATCACGTCGTTGAAGCTTTCCAATCCAATCTCGCATACTTTAGTCATGGGGAATCGTGGTTTTTCTTTACTAATCTGGGAAGGAGGAACTGTTTAACATAGAAAAATGCATTTTTTTTGCTGAAATTCCGCATGGAGGTTCCATACAACCCTAGTTAACATATCCGAGATCCGTTTTCCTTATCCATACACATATTTCCTAATACATCCATTTTAGTACATAAATCCTCATTTTTCCCCACTATTGGATGACATGATTGAGCATCTTTCTTCTGTAGTTACAGATCTGTATTTATGTCTATTACATTCTTTTCGCAGCTTATTCTTCAATTTAGGACCGTTATACAGTTTGCCTATATTGCTCGCAATCTCTTATTTCGATAGTTTTCAAGGCCAATAGGCATGGGAGCTCTATTTAACCCACCCTAGAGTGATTGGTTTGAAGCCTCCTCTTGTATTTAGGTATTATATACTCTTATATAAGGAATCCAAGGGCTGGTATATGCTGTTGTAGCATACATATCCTGAAAAATGCATTTTTAGGCATGTATTAGCCGAGAAATCCCTCGGGGATATTACCCTTCGACAAGGTTCTATAGACGAGTTTTTTATAGGGCCAACTAGCCTCTCGCGGATCTAAACCTCTCTAAAGAGGTGACATATCCAGTAAATTCCCCTACATTCAATCTCTGGAATAGATCCACTTGTTGATTGGTAATGTTTTCTAAAAAAGGATTCTCATTTGCCGAATTCATGAGCAAGCTTTCTAAAAAGAAAAAATTACACCATAGAAAACCATATCCACCCCAAAAAACCTTGGGTATTTTCTTCATATCACCTCACTCAAGCTCAAAAACCTTCTAGAAATTCAAATCTCAACAAAAAATGAATCCCATCACCCCATGGTTATCCAGAGAAACGACAAGGAAAGGTTGAAACCAATCGCAAAACCTAGAAAAAAGACATTCCAATGACAAACAATGAACTAGATAAATAAATTCATGTACCTCTGCATTCACACCTAAACTAGGAATCAAATATGCAAGATGTTAGCTGCAAAATCCTCCTATTGAAGTTATTGATCCAGCCTTCTCCTTATTTTTCCTTCACTTTCCTTTCTCCAACTCCAATTAAATTCCAAAATTCTCCAAGCTTACTCTAATTGTGCAAGAGTGTATGAGATAGAGAAAGAAAGGAGAGAGTTGAATTGAAATCAAAGAAGTTGTAAAGTGATCCTCTCGATGCCTTTTTATTATTGATGTCTCCTTTTTTTCTTTCATTTTCCTTCATTTTTCTCTTTTAATTTCGCTTTCGCTTGCAAAATATGTGTCTCTTCACCTATATTTTCTCTTATTTTCTTTTATTTCATAATTAAATTCCAGTTATTTCCTTTTTCCTTTACCAAATCATATTCCAATTTCCATAGCTATAAATAAACAAAAAAAATGATACCCACTATAGTTCTTAGCCCAAAATTTATCTTGGAATACATGTCCCATGACCTTGTTCGTATTATTCCTTCATTTTTCCTTTATTACATGAAACTTTTAAACCCAAGGTTTTTATGC
Source organism: Pinus albicaulis (assembly GCA_034641835.2). Lineage (NCBI taxonomy): Eukaryota > Viridiplantae > Streptophyta > Pinopsida > Pinales > Pinaceae > Pinus > Pinus albicaulis. Next base: position 690,624,975 of record CM076580.1, read on the forward strand.
AAGCCATTTGCTCCCATAGGAAAACTTGGGATTGTGTATATATTTGATGGGGAGCTTGTCAAAGTTTCTTGTAATTGACTTTTTTACAAAGGCATCTTGGATTAGACAAAAATTTAAAGAATCCTTGTGCTTCCACAAGATGGGATTCTTGGTTGAGATTAAATTTAGGCTTATATGGAAAGCCTTCAAAGATATGGTTGGAAATGAGGGTAGTTATCAACACACCATCATCACAATATGTTTCTCCTCCGCAAATTGACTATCTAAAAATCTAATTCATTGGAAATGACATATGCACAATAGAATATATAATAATTTTTTGTATGAATGAAAAAGTAGATAGAGAATAAATTTTAGGAAATTTGTTGCAGCTTTCTTCACTCATGATGTAGGCACATAGCCAACAAAAGTCCCTAAAACATATATGTAAACAAATAAACATCTAGGAGGGGAAATCTATGAAGGAACATGAGAAGTTGGATAATTTAATTCTTGAATAATGTTAGCCCCACCTACTTGTGACTTCAGAAAATATTTACTTCCGCAATTTTAAGCACTTATTTGGTTCTAGAAGCTTGAATATCCATGTGAATGCCTTCGGATTTAGAGGAATATTCTATTTTCTAGCTTAATTGTTCTTGTTCTTGAATCCAATTTTTTTTTGCATAAATAAATAATTTCTTTGAAATCAAAGTCTTTTGAAACACCTACAACATTCACCAATCCAATAGTCTAAATCTCCTTTTTGTTCTTCTCTTCCATTGGGTAGATCGACACACCATGCATATGCAATTAACTAGTGCAATTTCTCATTGATACAAGCAAGCGAGTTAATCGTATAAGTGGAAATAGCTACGTTCCTTCTTATGTTGGCCATTTACACATTGTAATTAAAAAATAATCTATCAATTAACAAGTTCTCAATGTTGTTTGATGAAAAAATTTCTCGCTTTCCTTCATAGTCACCGCTTGTTACTATTTCGCATGTGAAATATTTTATACAAAATGAAACTCTCAATAAATATCAAGCCGAATATACCAAATCTAATGTTTACAAGAAGTAGTGGCAATAAATCTCAAAATTCCAAAACCATCTCATCCATTTACTCCACACTTTTCTCCACCTTTAATATAGTTGATGTACATGCCCTAAGTGATAAAAAAATGCAATATAAAATAAATATGAATTCTTTTCAGGACTACGACAATTTTTTTTAGAGGCTATCAATAAAAAATCTATGTCAAAACCATGCAAGTGACAACAAAAAATAAATATCGTGCGAAGACATGGCTAGATACCTCTACTATGAAGCAAATTGATGGCTAAGTCGGTCTCCCACCCTTATGTCGATGTCAATTCATTCTATTTGGTATTATGACTACAAATAATCTTGCACTCAAATTTTATTTACAAATAGCATGATATATGGTTTCAAAAACTAGTGTAATGATGAATGCCACGATGTGTTCAAGATGATTAAGATGATTTTTTTCTTGTTTCCACCGGATATGCTATACACTAGATAAAAAAAATTCTAGACTTTGATGCAAATTTATTTGAAAAACATGAAGAGTTGATGTGGAACTTTCAAGAAGATGATTGATTAAAATATTTTGGCAACATAAATGCTAATATTACACACACCGGAAAATTCTATAAATTGAATTGTAAAGCGAAACGATCATTACAATTTACTTGAAATAAAAAAACCTCATAGATGCATCCACTGTTCACCAATAATTGAAAAATTCTTCACTCTCTTATCTCGTCGACCATAGTTTGTCTTTGCTCGTAAATACACAATCTAATATTGAGCTACTCAATGCCACTTACCCCTAAATAAAGTTTAGCTGAAAAATCAATCCCATTAAACAATAACTCATGACTATATGGAAGAAGTGTTGCATGATATGGAAGTGTGTGAAATAAATGTGTAAAGTGAAAAGTATATATGGATGGAGGAAGATATAGCATAAACACATACACTTTTTCACTTTCCATACAACACTTTTTCATATTTCTCATCTCCCACTAAAACAATAAGCAAGGGGCTCTACATTCGATAGAATGTAACCAGAAATTAACCTAAGACATGGTAACAAAATCAATGAATTTGAATCATCAAATGCTTCATAGAAAAAAAATGCTTCAAGGTTTAAGAATACTCAAAACATATGAAATCAATAAACATGATTGTTGAAGCGTCGATTTTCTTTCACATTCATGATTTATTGGAAAGTACATCCTTGATTTCTAGTTGATTTTGAATTGCATCTCCAACCCATGGTAGTTTTTTATAACAAGGAATATCATATACAAGGTACCCAAAAACCCAAATTTTTTAACATAGATAAGAATTGGAATTGATAAAAATACGAAATACTCAACAATAAGTTATCACAATACACTAAAGTATTCCCCGAATACATTTATTAATGAAAATCCCAAACCCCGATTTATCTCCACCTTCTCACACCTCCATAATGATTTACCATAAAAAAACGAATTAATGTTTTATGTTAGTAACTTTATTTTCAATGCATTCAAACATGTTGAGTTTATTTTGTCTTGCTTCATTGGATATGCTATACACCATATAACAAATTTATGGACACAAAGGAATTTAGTTGAAACATATGAAGAGATGAGGTGGAACTTTGAAGAACCGGAACAATTAACAAGTTTTTGGTAACATAAGTGCCAAGATTACACACACTAGAAAATTCAAAAATTCCATTGGAAGGTGAAGTAAACATCACAATTTCTTCAAAATAAAAAACCTCTAGATCCATGTAGCATTCGACAATTATTGAAAATTACTTTACTTTCTCTTATTCATCAACCAAATTTCGTCTTTGATTAGAAATATGAAATTTACAATGGACCTAGTCAACCCTACTTACTCCTAAATAAATTTTTGGTTGAAACATTAATTCCATTAAAAAAATAATTCATGAATGTATGGAAAAAGTGTTAGATGAGATGGAATTGTGAAGAAGAAATGTGTGAAGTGACGAATATGTTTGGAGGGAGGAACATGTGGAAATGGCACCTACAAGTTCACACCTTCCACAAAACACTTATGCATCTTCGCATCTCTTGTTTATATAGAAATAGGGCCCACATTTGATGGATTGTAGCCATAAATAAACTTAATTCATGAAAATTTATTCAAGATTTAAGAATACTCACAACATACAAAAGAAATAACTATGATTCTTAAAGTGTAAGATATATTTCACATTCGTGGTTTCTTGGATAGAACATCCTTAGTTTCCAATCAAGCCCTGAATGGACCTCCAACCTATGCTAGCTATAGATAACAAGGAACATCATACTACATTGTTGTGAAATAACCATTTGAAAGTTAAACATTATCACATAGAATTACCCCCTTGCCATCAAGTGCCACTTCTTGAACCCTAATTTTTTCCCTTCCTCCTTGCACCTACATAATGACTTGTGATCAATAGTGAATTAATAGTGTATCCCAATATATTTATGTTCATCATTTTATAATACATTAAGTAATAATTCACATCTATCTTCATAAATTTCGATCCTTGGTTACTTTTCCATGTGGTAGTTAGAGATGTCATTTAGGACCAATTGAAATCTAAATATGTGATCTTATGTGACATGGAGATAAAATTTTATGTAATGCAATAGAATCTTGAAAAAAATACTCCCATCACTCATATGCATTTGGGAAAGAGAAAATTAACACCATATTCAAAGCGAACAAGCCCGACCGTTATATCATAATGTATACATTGTTCATCATTTACTTTATATACAAGAAGTCTCTGATAACTTAATGTTCTTAGAATAGTTCACATGTATTAAAAGTGGTATTCTCTATATATTTGGTTGTCTAGTTGGTTGGAAGGACTACTTAGAGATTCATATGTTGAAAATGTTTTATTTATTGATAAAAATTGGAAGGGAATTTCAAGTTACCTCAGACCTACCTTTCCTAAAGTATCTAAGTTCCTCCAATAATATAGGTCCTCCAAAATTTATTATTTTTAATCAATGCATATAACATAACTCACAAAATTTTCTAATGAGCTTGGAACTCGAGTAAAGTTTTATTGCATCCCCAATCCTCTCAAAATACAATTATAGAACTAGATGTTAGGGAAGGTGAGAAATTATTTGGCTGGTTGAATTAGTATCCTAAAATATACATTATCTTTTGTAAAAGTAGTAAAGGACAAAAAAATATGGATTTTTGGACATGTGTTGTGTTTTCTCTCATAATCATGTGGGTGAAAAGCTAAAAGGTGTCTATGAATTATTTTCTAAATAAATAAATATCTAGAAAAATTATCAAAAGGAACATGAGAAAATCGATGAAATGATTTCTTGAAAAACGCTAGTCACATGTACTTGTGACTCCATAAAAGTTTATAGTTTCAAACAATTTAGTCACTTATTCAACTTTGGCAGCTTGAATACCCTTCTTAATGCCTTCAAAGTGAGATGAATTGAGGTCTTCTTCACTCCTGACATACATTTTCTTATTGTTGAATCAAAACTATTTGCATACTACGCTCCTCCAAATACAACTAATGCATTGTCAACTAGTGAAATTTCTTATTATATATGAGAAAATTAGTTAATTGTATCACCGAAAATAACTTATTTCCTTCCCGTTGTTTTTCCATTTCCACTTTGTATTTAAAAATACCTACTTAATTAGTGATGTTCTCGTTGTCATTTAATTCTACATTTATTTTTTTCCTTATATAATCACCACCTATTACTATTTCACATGTGAAATATGTTACATAAGACCCATCATAAGAAAATATGTACCCTTAGGAACATAAATGTATGAAATGAAATAAATATGAAATCTTGGTTTCGTAGATCAAGCCGTGCATTGATATTTTTTTATGTTCTGATCCTTCGGCAATAAATCCAATTTTACCATTGTGTGTCATCATAGAACAATTTTGTGCTAGCCTGGGTATATGTGTGTCCTCATCACTTATCTATTTCATGAAGTGACACGTCATTTTATTATGGACATTTTCTCAACAGGGAATTTTCAAACATAACATAGCTAATAGGCTAATAACACCAATTTTCATGTTAATTTTGAAATATAATTCTTGTCTCACGACATCACACTCGCAAAGTGTCACAAACGCATTGCCAATAACTCATGATTAAGGTTAAATAGTGTATATGATTAATATAAAAACACCTATGTGGGTAAAATGTTAGTCTTTTTAGAATTTAATTCATTGAATCCATGTGTGGTCAAGTAATATCCTTGCATATGATTTATATTGTGTGAATATTAAATTGCATTTACTCGAAATGTTATGAAATGATGATCGTCTCTCTAAATCTAACAATAAGCCTTGTAGCTATAAACTAGTTTCCTAGTATGCTCATTCCCTCTCTATGTACTTAGGCTTTCGTACTATATAAGGTTTTTCGAGGACTCAATTTAAGTTATTTGAAATAAATATTATCTTTCCCGGAGACTGAACGAGCTTATCTATGGTTGTTCACAATTGTGCTTAAATGGACAAAGATGATGACAAATATTTGTAGGCACATACAATAAATAAAAAAAGTCACATATTTTCATTAAATTATTATTTCTATAAATTTCCCATTATAGTTTGTGCATGTTCATTATGACACTTAGACTTTCAGTGCCATGTGCATTATATAAAATGTTTGTAGTTTTTTTTTAAAGTTAATGTTTCCAATTTTCTCATGCTAACCTATAACATCTTATTGGTAGGAAATTCAATATTAATACTAGCCTCAAATTAAACTCTAAATAAAATTAAGATAATTTCATGGGAAAAATAAAAGTAGAATGTGCTCACATAATTACAAATTTCTAAACCTCGATAACTAAAAATATGGAATGTATATTTTGCAAGCATGGTGGAAGGAACCATCACTTACATACATGGTTTGGCCCACACCACTATTTCATCCCAATATCAAATAAACTGATCTGAGTTCCACATAGTAGTGTGCAAAGTTAATCTCCCACCATTATTTCACACCAAACATACACTTTAATAGGCCAAAACTACTAATTAATTAATTAAAATGTATTGTTATATAAGAGGATGGTGTGTGAAAGAAGTGTGAAAAATATGAATGAATTTTAAGGTGGAGTACAAAGATTATGTTTCCTGCTCCACACACGTGTTCTGCCCCACGCAACACCTTTTTCCTTATATGCAATAAAAAAGACACTTCATTTAATATTGGATAATAAATATTTAATTAAAAAATGTGGAATAACAAATGCACTTAGTGTTTGGGAATCATGTGTACCAAGATTCGTTGATTCTACTTGTCAAATAAAAACAAGCCCACTTCAACATAGTAGTGGGGACAACTAATATCCCACCCATTATTTCATAACACATGAAATACATGTAAACCAAAATTTTCATGCCATAAAATTTAATAAGTAAAAAATGCTAATTAATTGACTAATATGTAGTGTTGTGCAGGGAGGGAGATGTGTAGAAGAAGTGTGCAACAGGGGAATGTATGCAAATGTATGGAAAATTCAAAGAAGAAATTTTCTATTCCTTGCTTCCGAACACTCTTTGTCCCGCAAAACACTTCTTCCTAAAACCCATTCAAAATACACTTCTTTTAATATTGGATAATAAGTATTTAATTCACAAAAGTGACATAAAAAATCCACTTACTATTGGAACCACAAAATGCCAATATTCATTGATTCTACTTTGATAAAGTTTTTAAAATAATAAGAAATGGTGTGAAAGAAGCATCAAAAGAAGATATAAATATTGAACACAAATCTAGTTAAAGTAAAAACATTCTCTAGTAACTAAGTAAGTTATGAGAGTAAATGAAATTAAGCATTTGAATGATATCCCGATTACACATCAATTCATTGAATAAATATCGAAAAAATACTTACATATTCATATATGTTAGTCCGTGATGTAGGAAGTTGATTAAGATTAGAAGAGGGACTCCCACATTCAATATAAACGCAAGGTTATAGGGTAATGATCATAACCACCAAACATAGTTTTGAAAACCACACATCGGATCATCAACAAATCAATTTTGCTAGTCTTTTTGCATCCTAATATCAAATAAAACGAGCCAATGTCGTACATAGTGGTTTGTACAAGCAATCACCCACCCTTATTTCGCACCCAATATACACATAAAAACCAAAATTTTCAGTCTGAAAATTCAATAAGTCAAAAATCTCTTATTAGTTGATTAATCTCGTAGATATTGTACAAAAGAAAGGTGTGCGAAAGAAGTTTGCAAAGGGGAAATGTATACAGAGGTATGAACATTATGGATGAAAGTTGTGATTCCTTGTTCTAGACACTCGTTCTCCCGCACAATTCTTCTCCTCATACATATTTATTAATATTCAATAATAACTATTTAATTAACAAATCTCGAAATCACAAATGCATTTCATATTCAGAAAGATCAAATAAAAAAGGATTCCATGTCAACATAGCAAGGGGGGGAGTTAATCTCTCCTAACCTTATTTCACACTCGATATACATGCAACCAAAAAATTTCATGCCCCAAACTTTAATAAGCCAAAAAAATGATAATTAATTGATTAATATGTAGTGTTTTATGGGATGGAGGTCTACTAGGAATTTATGTGGGTATAAAAAAAGTAAGTTTATATTCTTTACTCTACACACTCGTTATCCATCACAACACTTCTTTCCTAAAACACACTAAAAAAGACACTTCATTTAACATTGGATAATAAGTATTTAATTCACAAATATGAGATCATAAATTCACATAGTATTTGGGAACCGTGAATACCAATATTAATTTTTTAGCTTTGATACAACTTTTATATGAGCAAATCCATCGACAACACTTTTAAAAAATCGCACATTAGATCATCAACAAAATATTTTATCCATAGCTCCTTTACATCCCGATATCAAATAAAATGAGCCCACATCGGCATAGTAGTGGGGAGAGTTAAACACCCACCATTATTTCATGTTCGAGATATACTAAATAGAAATTTTTCATGCCCCAAAATTCTAATAAGTCAAATACACTAATTAATTTATTAACACATAGTGTTGAGAGGTACGTGAAAGAAATGTACAAAGGAAAATGTACGTGGAGATGAAAAATGTTGTGAATAAAATTTTATGTTCCTTACTCTTCACACATGTTGTCATGCACAACACTTCTTCCTCACAAGCATTGAGAAGATAATTAATTTAATATTTGGATACTAATTTTTCCTCTTAATATAAAAAATAATTTCATGTCTATAGAATAAATTTCTCTCTCGCACCCCCACTCTCCCGCATATATTCCCTCTCGCACCCCCCACTCTCCCCGCATATATTCCTCTTCTAGACATCCTTCATTCCAAGCAGAGTTCATCGCCCCATACACTATTGGGGCCTTTGTTTTTGAAAGATTAAATAATTTTTGGAATGGATTAAGGATGCAATATTGCAGAAAATCGTTGGAGAGTTGCGTAATGATGGGAAAGAAGAGGAGTAAATCCGAATTTGTAGAGGATGGAAGGAAAAAGACATATAAACAATAAATTGGTAAAAATCAGCGAACAATCAAGAAACGGGGAAAATGAGATAGGAAAGAGGTAGAATAAACTAACCGTTTAGACGGGGCATGGAGAGATAAGGGAGGATGGGTGGGAGAAGCAGAGGAAGAGAGTATCGATATGTTGTTGCAGAGCAACCAAGACCGCTCTATAGCTACTCAATTGTATAATTTTATGTTCTTCCGTACCCTTTGGGATATTCTGTAGAAAAGGGCTATTGAGCTCCGATGTAATGTTGCTTTGAAGAATATTAATGGAAATAATACATTCTAAAATTATCGTGTTATGATTGAATGGGTACTTACTATATTGTGATCGAATGGCTACTTACCTTTAAAAAAAATTATATGTGCATTCAAGTAGTCGTTGTTTATTAATGTGCATGAACTATTGCGGATAAAATTGGACATGTCATTATTGCGGTTGTTTCAAGTCTGATCTAATCAATGGTAGGATTCTTTGACACCAAATCCTTAACTCCCCCATCTAACTAAGGTCTCGAAATGACCTCGTGTGCGACTCCTTATCGATTTTTAGGTAAGATGAAAATTTCTGGCGTTGTGTTAGACTACGTAAATGCTTTGTTGGCCCCCCGTCCCCGAACCTAGGTATTAACCCTATTATTATTTTTAGCCAACATATGGTTTTTTTTTCCAGGACTTGGAATATAAAATGGGGTTTTAATATACTATCAAGGATATCGAAGAAGGAATTACAAGATTGGCTATATGAACACATAGATCAATTCATCTCTCAACATGCTCAATTCCCTACGATAAGGTGAAGGAATGTTAAAGGATCGAGTCTTGTATGCAGAATCAACTAGTGTTGAGTACAAGATATTTTGATGTAAATTTACGAAAGATATCTATAAATGGATGCAAATAATGGAGATAAAAGTTAAGATTGGTGGAAAAAAGAAAAATCTTGTTGTGCCCGGACTCAAGTAGATCCAATAGAAATACATCATTTGGACACCAATCTAGCACGAGTCGTGAAATTATGGGCCCATACTACGCTATAAGGATATATTATTGAGTTCACCATGGAGAATCATCAATATTTTTCTAAATCCAAGGACATATTTAGATCGTGGGTTGTGGGGAAATCTACTAAAGGAAATCCATCCGTGGATTAAGGTTCTGATGGCAGAGGAAAGTTTGTTGATGTTTCAGAACCTATTGTGGTAAAACACAACCCCCCCCATTTTTGACTTTTTTCACTTCAAATAATGGGGACCCTTTCTATAAATTTTTGACTAAACACCTTTTCAGCATTTTTATTTTATGTGATTATCCTACGCGATTGTTAATTTTTCATTTTTCTTTGAATTCTTGTTTTGATTGCTTTGTTAGAATTAAATTTTTATAAGCCTCCCATTGACGCTTGTTTCGTCTTTCATTCGGTCAATCGGGTTTTGAAAAATGGTACTCCTTTGAAGTCCCATCATTTATCTAAGTCTCAGGGTTAAAAATGCTATTTTTATTCTTTTTATTTATTTTCGCAAAGTAGTCCGTAGTTTACAAAAAACTTAATATTAAAAAATATATATATATTTATTTGGATCCACAGATCGCATCGCGAAAATTTCTATTCGCCGCAGATCGCAAATTTCGTAATCCGTCGCGGATCGCATCTGCAAATTTCAGAATCCGTCGTGTATCGCATATCGCAAATTTCAGATTCGTCGCTCGATCGCGTATCACAAATTTCAGATTCGTCGCAGATCGCAATATCGTAATATCGCAATTTTGTAATTTCGGATCCATCGCATATCGCAATATCGCAATTTTGGATCCATCGCAATTTTTTAGAACATGCACATTTAAAAAACCTTGATCCAAGGTTCTTGCGATATGCGATGTGTTAATTTTTTTTTATAAAGCTTTTTGTTTCACCCTCACGTCACTCCTCACCTCACACTCCACTCACCATATCCTTCCACAAACTTACATGGATGAATTAATGAGTTTTGATTGATTTCAATGGTTTGTTTTATGAATTATGGGTATGGATTGATTCTAATGGTTTGTAAATTAATTTTTATATTTTTTATATTATAATAATTATATTATTATTATAATGTTTATTATAATTTTAATATAATTTGAACTATAATATTAATCGTATTTAAATTAACGTTTTCAAATCATTTGTATATTAATTTAATTTTGTAACTGAATTAATTATTAGTTAGTTAATAATTAATTTAGAATTAATTATTATGATAATTAGAATCTAATTTAGGATTAAATTTTTCTAATTAAAAAAATTCGATTTTTAGCCCAACAAACGTAATTTCAGATTTATGCTGACTTTGACCTCATCAACTTTGGAAGCTCATAGATTGAGTTATATTTGACCAAATGAGGCCCAGGACGGCTCATTGGAAAGATAAAATCAAGGAGAACATTTATGAGGAGGTTTCACTAACAGCTTTTGATGATTTATTGGATCAAAAATCAGGCAGAAGATCAAGCTCGACTTTCTAAAAATAAAATCAATTTTTCCGAGTTTTGTTTTCTTCATTTTCATTTACCCAACCTCTTCTAATTGCGTATTCATGCATCAATATTATCCTTGGTTAATTAAGACGTTATGAGTATCAATAAGAAGCTCAAATTTCCTTTTTATTTATTTAAATAGAATCTTTGATTGATTTGTTTTAATGTTAGAAATAATATTTGGATTTTATTGTTGCATCTTAATTCATTTTAATTTCTTTTTTCAAGAAAAAAAAATAGAAGGGATATTGATGAATAAGATTTCAATCAATGAGAAGACTCCAACAATTAAAAGTTGGAATTTTTGAGCAATTAAAGTTGGATTGGGAAGATTTTTCTTCAACAAACTCTCTTCTAAAAAATACTTTTGGGGAGGATTATAACTGCGCATTGCAAAATGTAAAAAGGGTCACTCTCCTCTCGTAATTCTGATTTCTAAAAAGCATTTGTGTTATATGAATTTAGAGTTGTAGATGGGGAGGAGAGAAAGTTTCAGATTCGAACATTATTGAGGGTTTATTCTTTATATCTTGAATTATGCATGATGGGCGGAGTTTGCATTTCTCAGAAATTTAGTCTTGAAAGCGCAAATTCAAGTAATGTAAAGTATTGTTAGAGACTGTAGATTAGAGAAGTAGATTCAATTAATCGGTATTTTTGGCATTTCGTATCAAATACCAGCTTTCATTTTTTATTTTAATAAAATTTTTTGTTTCATTTTATTCATGTTTTGGCATTTCATGATATGGATAATTTGTCTCAAATTGTTAAGTATCTTTATTCTTATAGATTTAACTCGATTTCTCGAGTAACGATTTGTTTAAAATCTATTTTACAAAAATCCGATTTTTAAATAATAATATGTTGTGAATTTCTTCCACATATTATTGTTTAATTATTGGCTTGATTGATTTGATAATCAATATCATTTTTGTGAATTTCTTCTCGAGTGTTGTTGATTTATTATTTCAGTCAAATGGTCTCAATAGAATATGTTTTCGGTACTCACAAATGTGAGCTAAATTGAATTTCTTCGTTGGTTTGACATTAATTAAAAGCTAGACATATTTTAATCCTCATTACTTAATTATCTTTCTCTTAGTTGGGTTAGATTTTCATCTACCTGATTGAGATAGGCTTTAGATTAGTTTATTTTGCTTGCATTATAGAATAAGTTTGCATTTAGATTAATTTCTAGATTTCTTTTTAAGTCCTCTTCTCGAAGAGGCAAAATCTTAGTTGTGGTTTGGCCGAACCCAAATCGCCTTTAAGGGTCATTCTCTCGCCCTCGATCGCAAGAAGAATTGATCTGATATCCCCCGTCTATTGGTGGTTAACGATACATCATAAACCAATAGCGATAGGGAAAAGGTAACTGACCTAGTTAAACCAAATCAGAGCCACTATCATAAACGAAAAGGAGCCGCATTAAGGTCCGGATCTGTGGTTATCCCCCCAATGTTGTAGCAGCGATTTTCGAGGCTTCAACATTTTTGGCGCTAGAAGGAGGGCCTGAAACTTGTTGTCCGTTGGAGTCTTTTCAATTTTTAACATTTTATTTAATCACGATGGCTCCTTTTTAAACTTCCAATTTGGAGTTGTATCCATGGACGTGCATTTTCCAATACTCCACCCGAAGTGGTAAGACTCTCTGTCTCGTGTAAAATTCAATGGTAAGAGAAATTCTTTCTCGCTTTTAATCATGTCCTTCAATTTATTCAAAATGTTTCAAATTATGATTTTCAAGGAATTGATGAAGGCATTTTTATGCAGAATTTTTACTCTCACATTTTGCAGGTAGGCCAGAACCGGTGTAGAACTCTTTCGTTGCCTCAATTCACACTGGGGATCTAATTTGTTACAAGTTTCATTTTTAAATTTGACCGCTATGATTATGATCAGGTATGTGATGAAATTGAATATCTACGAAATGAAAATGAGTTTGTTAGAGATTTTTATATTCGACTTCATTTAAATTGTTTAAAATTTGATGTCAAAGATCAACCTATGAAAGAAAGATCACTAGATTGGTTTGAACATAATTATTCTCTTCTTCCTATTCCCTATCCATATGAAATTAGTTCAAGCTTTGTTCCATCCCTTTCTAATATAAATGAGAATTCCAATATGGATGCGCAAATAAATTGTGATGAAGAGGCTTCACAAAGCTTGGAAAATATTTCTAATCAAATGCAAGAAAACAACAACAGCAATTTTGGAGAAAGACCCGCATTGGAATCTGAAAGCTCAGTATTAAATTTAGAAAATCAGATTGCAAATCAGCAAGTGCAAGCAACAATCAAAGTAAATAATAGCATGTGAACCCGCCGTACAAATTTCTGAATCTTTCCATGATGAAAAAATGTCCGAAATCAAAGAGAAAGCAAAGCTTTCTCTTCAAGAAAGCATGTGCACAAAGTAATGATCTGGAATCTGAAAATTACAATGATCATAATGCACAAGAGTTCTCAAACAGAAACATTTTTAAATGCATTATTTCATATTCACATTTTTTCCTTTATCCCGATATTTTTAATGATGGTAATTTTTTCCTCTGGTGTTAATGATATTTCGTGAAAATACAGAGGTCGATTTAAATGAATTACCATTAAATTTTTATCAAGATAGAGAAGCAATTAATGATCATTCTTTTGCCATTAATGAACATGAAATTCTTGTTCCTCCGTGTTTGGATATATTGGATAAGATTGAAGGGAATTCTAGAGAATTTTGTGAAGTCATTTATGATAATTACTTCCGACATTGAGGATGTTGATTTCTATTCTTCTAAAGAAAATCCTCATGAGAAAATTCAAATAACATCTCAAAATGAGGAACATTTCAATTTAGAAATTATTCCAACTAATCCTCACTCTAAAGCAGTATAATCATCTTCATGATTTCACTATTAGAGAAAATATTCCAATTTATGATTCATATCATGATCAAGCTTTCATTCCCGTTCATAATCATAAATATTTTTCTAATTCATAAGTTGGAATTCGAAATTACTCAAATTCCATATCTCGGGCCAATCCCTTGTGAAAAAGAAATTATTTCAAAACGATCCCGATTAGTGCTGTAACATTAGTTGTACCAATAGAGATTTCATTTTGTTTTTTCTTTCAAATTTAGATTTGTTTTCTGATTTTGTTTTTCAAAATTTTGATACATTACGCTGGCATATTGAGCACTTTACCTCTACTCTGTCTATTTTGAATAATCTCTTGATTAAATTCAATTAAGGTTGCACTTGGCATCAATCGCCTCAAAGCCACTTTTCTTAATTTCTGGATTTCCTTCTAATATTTTCTTTTGAAATTTATATGATAAAGGTTTTCAGGATATCAAAGCTTCATGATCTCATTATCCCATGAAATGTATAACTGTCTATGATAAGCTTAATTCTGAATCAATCATTATTAGTCAGTCTAACCTTTCATGGTATTCATATGAAGTTCATAATATCTTCCTCAAAATTTGTTAAGCTAACCTTTAGGATGTTCATTTTGCTGTGCGCACACATTCAAATCTGTTTTGACATTTTTCCACAATTAGTGGCTTTAATCCCATTCGGACCTTTCGTTTATTATCTGATGTTGTAATACGCATCATATTTATTTACTAAAGGAATTATTGAATAGTCACTATAACAATATAGATTTTTCTCAAGTCAATTCAGAATGAGCAGAGGTAATAAATTGTTGTTTCAATTCAAAAGGGAAAACTATTTTCATATTTATTTCTGGTAAATTTTATATTTCCTAAACATGAACAAGCAGATTTTATTTAGGCTGATTGCTCACTCCGATTTAGAATAAATAATGAGATGATTTTGAACAAAGTCATAATTTTGATAAATTGAAGGAAGAATTTGAAGATTCATGAGGTAAAATCTACAGACAATTTCCTTCTAGGTATGCATTTACAAGTTCATTTTCATCTATCATTAGTTTATCTTTTCTTTAGTTTATTTTTGATACTTTTTCTGTTTTAATTGCAGGTTTTCATTTGTTTTCAAAACTTGAAGTAAGCAGCAAACCCATTTCAAATTTGCAACAGGTTCAGGGAAATTTTATTTTGAGAATTTGAGCATTTTTAACTTTGCTTTCAACCATCAGAAAACCCAATTGAAATTTCAAGCAATATCATAGGATTCAACGTGATTTTCATATTACTAATACTTTAGTGAAAATGTTTGCAATATTCTCAGCCTGCTCATCTTCGTCAATCATTTCATTCCGATATCACATCATCCACTTCACAACCATTTGTAGCGAAATGTTTCATCGGAAGTAGCTCTTAGCAGTTTTGATAACAAATTTTTCATAAAAGATCTCCGATGTATTACTTCACTCATATGCCATATCGCATTTCGCATATCAGAGGTTTGCAGTTGAATATAATTCCATTATCATAAATATTCCCTGATCCCCGATATAATATTTCTTCAATGATGCGATCGCTCTATCTTATCGCACATCTTCTCATTACATGTTTTCATGTCGGTAATTTTCCATTTACAATCTTTGATGTGGTAGTTTCCAATGCATGCCTCTGAGTCATTAACATTTAATCGATATATGGCATAGCGACAAAGGTGAAGTCTTGCAAATTAAAATTGAAGCATGGTGAAGAAACATGTGATGCGAATCATCCGATACGGCTGTGTCTTATTTTAAAAGCGAGCTTGGATAACCACTATGGTAAGAAAGTAGCTGATGATAAATTTGCAGCATATTCAAATCATTCTGATTTCTCATATATTTCAGTTTTAAATATATAATTCCATAATTAAATATGGAATTCAAGACATCTCTATTTTCATATTTAAATTTTATTATTTTGGATTTGGTCTTGATTATGGACAATTTATAAAATCATGGAGTTTATATGAAACTTATAATTTTGAGAAACATTCGTTACTGCAAATTCGCATTCTCATTTCTGATGCATTTCTTTTAATTTCAATTCCCTTGAGCACTAAGCATTCCATTTTTTTATTTTACTGCTTGCTTTAGTTTAGATAAAATAAATAATGATTTTGGGTTATAGGATTTTGGTTAGTTTGACTTCTTCATGTTTTTAATGTTAATTAAAATAAGAAGTTAGCTATTTTGGAGAAACTGATAGCTTTCAGGTAAGATCAGAAGCAATCATCCAATGGTAAGATTCATGTACCCACTTTCATTTATTTCCATTTCATTACTTTAGTTTTAGTTTTGTTTTTCTGATATATAAATCTGTTCTGCAGCTCTTCATAAAAGCTTCCAATCCTCCACCCGATCATATTTTCGAAGTCCATACTCTTCTCCTGGCTTAATTTCAAGAAGCAGCGATAATCCTCATTGAAACAACTACGCTAGGAAGTTTTTGAACCTTTAATCTGTTTCTTTAAGCATTCCTTTTTATTAGAAAATGATTAAGATGATGCTTGGAAACAAAAAAGATTGATATCAGACAAAAAGTACTCATTGTGGCTGAATTTTATCGTCATTGCTATCTAAAAAGCCTAAAACACTACAACCCTGCAAGGTATGATTTTTCTAAATCTCTACATAAGAAGGATTGATTACATGATTATTTCTTTCTTTATATTATTGAGACATTGGTATAAACATTATTGTTTGAGTTTATCTTGCGAAACTTGGATTTTCCTTTCCATTTTTAAATTTCTTCATTTTTATTTTTGTTCGTTAGTTTCTTTCTTATTTTAGAATAAGAATTATTTTCCTTTGATTCTCAGTTTTGATTTTAGTGACTTTCCCATGATTTATATGGAAGGCCTTCTTGTTACCTAACTATGGTCAGCATACATGGAGAAAAATTGTTAATAGTCATCTATTAGCTTTTTCTTAAATCTCTTACTAAAAGTTTGATTTCTTATTATAAAGGTAGACATATTTAAGGAAGAGATTACCAATTTAGAGAAATTGACAAAGTATCATAAAATCTGGAGAAATTTATTTTTCATCAAAATTGTAATCATTTCGAGATTTCAATATTTTATTAAGATCTTTCAAAGTTCTATTATCAGTCAAGAAAAACTATTTTTAACCAAGTAAAGACACTTTACAGCAAAGCACCTTTTAACTCTAAAATTGTCATTCTTAACTCTTAAGGAGTCAATGATTCTCCCTATCCCAAAGAGTCTTATTTTTCTAGAGTATAATCCAGAGATATATTTAAACTTAAAAGATAAGAGGTCTCATCATGAGTCTGCTTACCATGATCATAGGGGAAAAATAGGCTGACATTACCAACACTGCCAAACAAACCAGGGTAATGGCTTATGATTGCAAACAATTATAAGACAAGGGGTCTCATCACGAGCCAACTTGTTCAGTCCAATTATAACCAGTGAATGGCATTGTCAACTATCTAGCTACCAAACCAGGACAATGACTTTTAAGATTTATAATATTAAAAAATTGAAAAAAAATAAAAATAAAAATATAAATAATATAAATGGATTTATCTCTAGGTCAATAATTCTTAAAGAGATGGGATTCTGAATCATTGGTGGTTAAAAGGTAACCCTGTCGAGACTATAGATGTTTGCTGGCAACAGTGGCTCTACCTGTGACAAATGAGTATATTTTAAAAGCTACGCTGTAAAGTGACCCCTGCTTTATCTCTACTGTTGGGAAAAATACTGAGAGGGGGGGGGTGAATCAGTATTTACTGCATAATCAAAAAATTTTACTTTTTCATTCCTTAAAACCCATACGCTACTTTACTTCAGTAAACTAGCGTATATACGCGGATCCCCTTTATGAAACTAGCGTATACACAGAGATCTAGATTTGTCATTAAATCTTCACTTATATTATTCCATCATTCATTCATCAGATGTTCAATAAACAGTAAACATGTGCAGTAAGAACAGAATAAACCATCACACAAAGGATCACACATGAACACCAGGATTTTTAGGTGGAAACCCAAATCGGGAGAAAACCACCGCTTCAGTTGCTCAGCCTTCAATATTTTATTATAGAGAAAACATGTTACAACATATGCGCTGGCGCAGACTTGACCAGCACGCAGGCACCCACCTGCGCTCGTTTACCAGCCTCTCCTCGAAGGGAGCTCCAACCCCCTGACTCGTTTACCAGCCTCTCCTGGAAGGGAGCTACGACCCCCTGCTCTCGTTTACCAGCCTCACCTGGAAGGGAGCTACAACCCCCTGACTGAAGGCTACAACCCTCAGCACCACCTTGGACCACATTTCATCAATTTTCACACTGGATCCAACCACTTTAATAGAACACAACTTGCAGGCCACAATTCATCATATTTCCAGACCGAACCCTTTCCATACTTTTAAGCACAACCATACACCATCAACAGATTCATATCAACACAGATCAGATAGCAGAAACACAGCAGAACAGATCAGATATTTCATACTCCTTGCTTCAGCAAACCCTAGTTTGCATACGCGCTTTCCCTTTACTGATGTCGCGTATATACGCGCTTCCGTCCACACAAACCAGCGTATACCTCAGTGTATATTTTATTGCGCATACGCGCTTTCTCTTCGCTGAAGCTGCGTATATACGCGCTTCCTCCGCGGCGAAGTAGCGTATAGATCTTCAATCATTACAGAGCAACATACTTCATCAGATCAGATATTCAGTTCAGATCTACCCTTTTGCTTCAGACAGATGTTCGCCTAGATGCTCGCTTCATCACAGATCTAAGCCTTCCATAATCAGATCTAGCAAATACAAGAGCAATTCAGATCTAGATCCTCTTCTTCATCATTGGTGCATCATACATTCAGATTTATCATTCAAGTGTAACCCTTTCCATTCAGATATACCTCAGAGAGAAGTATTCATTCAAGCTCAGACATCTTGCACCCACACTCATGATTTGTACAATGAATTTGTTCTCCTTATATAGGTTTATCCTTTTTCAATACCATGAGCCCCTTTTTCAATACCATGGGCCAAAACAATACCATGAGCCCAAAACTACCTGGACGGGGTCAATTAGGCGGATCATTACTCAATACAATGGGTCAATACCATGGTGGTTACCCTTGGTTTTGCACTTTTTGAGCGCTTTTGCCCATACGCGACTTGGCACGTTATTTTCCGCGTGCATACGCGACTTCCCCTAGGCCAATCCGCGTATACAAAGAGACATGCTCTTTTCATCATATTTTGAGCACATTCTGAATTCCTTTCTTCATTGCCTTCTGTACACACTGTAGAAACATCATATTTTCTTCATCAAGAACATATTCTCTCAAGCACAACTTCATCAAGTAAGTTGTCATCATCTTCATCAAGTGGGTTGCCTTTCAAGGACAACACTTAGCATCATATTGTCAACAAACATCATATCATATCAGATTTACATCATTTACCAAGTCCATCAAGTCAAGAATAACTTCATTCATGTCACTCTCCCAAATATGTCACATCATTATCTTCTCTTTATTCAAACACCATGTCACTCTCCCCCTTTGACATCAAGGGCAAAGGGCGGATCAAAAACCAACATTCTCCCCCTTTTCTCCTCATGTGGAAGAAACATATGTGCTGAAGTGGCCAAGCTCCCCCTGAGTTCATGCTGAATCTTCAAACATATTTTTCAATAAAGTACATGACTCTTCCTATCACCAAAGACTCATACTTACATCAAATATCCAACCAAGTGGATTTACATATGAGACTCAAGTACCCAACCAAATCCAACCAAGTGGATTTACATATGAGACTCAACCAAGTGGGTTTACACATTTCAATTCAGCTACCCAACCAAGTGGGTTTACAAAAATTGACTCAGCTACCCAACCAAGTGGTTTTACAAATTTGAAAAGTTCATACATGACTGAATATTACAGATTTTACATCAAGGGTCTCAACATGACCTTTTCATCAAAAATACAAATATGACTTTTCATGACCAATACCAAGAAGACCTCAAGAGAGATCATATAACAGAACCATCATAATGCCAACAATTCATTATACTCAGCAACGCTAATGCTCCCCCTGAATCTGTGCAACCATGCATCCTTTTCATATGATTAAGGCTCCCCCTTAGTTTGTGCATCCTAAACATTTTCACCAACAAATCATCAAGGCATCTTCATCAAAACATTAGAAACAGATTTATGAGAATTGGAACACCACCAGAGATACCAAACAACACTGCAGCTGTGCTGAAGAGAGCTGAACCAACCAAAAATTTTCAGGAACCAAACATACGCGGTTTTATGTGCATGAACTCGCGTACATACGCGACTGTGTTTCAGGAAACCCGCGTATCCCAAGACATCTTCTAAAATTTTATGCAGATTTGTTCTGTTGACTGGCAGAGAACACTCCCAGCTTCTGTCTTAGATACTCGAACGCTTCCCTGGGCAGGGGTTTGGTAAAGATATAAGCAACTTGTTCTTTGGAGGGAACATACTCCAACTTCACTTTTTGCTCAAGCACTTGTTCACGTAGGAAATGATATTTGATGGGAATGTGCTTGGTCTTCGAATGCATAACAGGATTTTTTGAGATACTGATGGCACTTGTATTATCACACATAATGGAGATAGGATTTGCACATTTGATTTGAAAATCTTGCAAGGTTTGCATCATCCATAGGAGTTGAGTGCAACAAGATGCGGCCGCTACATACTCTGCTTCAGCTGTTGATAAGGCAATAGAATTTTTCTTCTTGCTGAACCAAGATACTAACCGGGGTCCCATATAGAATGCACCACCACTAGTGCTTTTCCGATCATCAACACTTCCAGCCCAATCTGCATCAGTGTAAGCATGAAGAGTAAGATTAGCATTCTTCGGATACCATAGACCAAAATCTTGAGTTCCTTGTAGATATTTGAAAATTATTTTGACAGCCTGAAGATGAGACTCTTTTGGATTAGCTTGGAATCTTCCTACAATCCCAACTGCATGCATGATGTCTGGTCTAGTCCCAGTGAGATAAAGCATACTTCCTATCATCGATCTGTATTCTGGTTGATTCACTGTGGGAGAATCATCATTAGAACTGAGACTGCATCCGGTTATCATTGGTGTACTTACAGGTTTGCATTCTTCCATGCCATACTTCTTCAGAATTTGCTTAAGATATTTTGTTTGTGACAGAAATATACCATCTGCAGCTTGATGCACTTGTAAACCAAGAAAGAATGTTAGTTCCCCAAGTAGAGACATTTCAAATTCTTGCTGCATGACAGAGGCAAATTTTTTACTCATAGATTCTTCGTTACTCCCAAAAATGATGTCATCAACATATACAACCACAATCAATAGTTTGTCATTTTCAACTTTTGTGTATAAGTTGCTATCAGCAGACCCTTTTGAAAATCCTTGTTGATGAAGATATTTGTCAAGGCGATAATACCAAGCCCTTGGAGCTTGTTTGAGACCATATAGAGCCTTTTTAAGTCTACAAACAAGATTTGCATCATTTCCCAAAATGAATCCTTCCGGTTGTTCTATATATACTTCTTCTTCTAGATCACCATTAAGAAAAGCAGATTTAATATCCATTTGATAAACTTTGATTTGTTGATAACTTGAAAAAGCAAGAAACATTCTTATGGCTTCAAGTCTAGCTACAGGAGCAAAAGTTTCTTCAAAGTCTATACCTTCTTGTTGAGTATACCCTTTGCAAAACAGTCTAGCTTTGTTTCTTACAACATCCCCATTCTCATTTAACTTGTTCTTGAAAATCCATTTAGTTCCAATGACATTTTTATCATGAGGTCTTGGAACCAAATCCCAAGTGTCATTCTTTTCAATTTGAACAAGTTCTTCATCCATGGCTTGCCTCCAAAATTCATATTTGCTAGCTTCATTTACATTGTGTGGTTCAATTGTGGATATGAGTGCCAAATGATTAGAAGATCCTACAAGAGTTCTCCTTGTTCGTACACCAGATTCCTTGTCACCGAAAATTTGAGATTCAGGATGATTCTTTTGAACATATCTAGATGGAGCTTTTTCAGATAGATCATCTTCAGGTTCTTCATTGGATCCACTGTCTGTATCATTGCTATCTGATGTAGAAGGCCATATGTCGCTATCATCTTCTTTTGTTGTTTGTTTTTCTTCTTTAGGAGCTGCAGGAGACTCATCAATAACAACATCAATACATTCAACAACCTTTCGAAGCCTTTTATTGTAACATGTGAATGCTTTGCTTGACGATGAGTAACCAAGAAATATTCCTTCATCTGATCTAGGTTCAAATTTGCCAAGATTTTCATCATTATTTTTGATAAAGCATTTACTTCCAAAAACCTTAAAATGCCTCACAGTGGGAGAATTGCCATACCAGAGTTCATATGGAGTTTTGTCACTATTTACCCGAACATGAGCTTTATTGAGAATGTTAACCGCTGTATGTGCTGCTTCACTCCAGAACATGTCAGGAACATCAGAATCAGCAAGCATAGATCTAGCCATTTGAACAATTGTTCTATTCATTCTTTCTGCTACACCATTTTGTTGTGGAGTGCCTGCTACAGAGAACTGTCTTTTAATGCCATGTTGTTCACAAAAATCAAAGAATTCATTTGATGAATATTCTCCTCCTCGATCAGATCTAAGGCACTTGATTTTTAGATCTAATTCATTTTCTGCCAATGCTTTGAAGCTCTGAAATTTTTCAAGTGCTTGATCTTTGTGTTTAATGAACCCTATCCAACACATTCTAGAGTAGTCATCAATAAATAAGATATAGTATTCTTCCCCACGTAATGACTTTTTCCTCATAGGTCCACAGATATCAGTATGAATGATTTCAAGAGGCTTACTTGATGATCCTTCTTTGGCATTAAATCGTACTCTGGTCTGCTTACCAAATTGACAAGATTTGCATATGGTACTTTCCGGAAGATTGACCTTGGGAAGATCACGAATAGCTTGAAGTCTGCTTGCTTTGTTGATTTGAGAGAAACTCATATGCCCCAGCCTTCTATGCCATAGCCAATTTTCTGAAGACTTGCTTAAGTAGCATTGATCTATGCCGTTTAGTACATACAGGTTGCTTGGATTTCCTTTTCCTTTTATAATGATTTTACCTGTATCAAGATCACGAACCACACATTCTTTGGAACTGAAGACCACTTCTGCTCCTTGATCACACATTTGACTAACACTTAACAGGTTATGCCTTAATCCATCCACATACATGACATCTTTAGCCTTCACCTTTTCTTTTAGAAAAACTGACCCTTTTCCTTTAATTACGGCAGGAGTATCATTTCCAAATGTAACTTTCTTTTCTTTTTCTAGAGCATTATAAGTATGAAGTTTGCTTTTGTCACCTGTCATGTGTCTTGAGCACCCACTATCGATGTACCATTGATTTTCTTCACCTTCCGCAAATAATGCTATCCCACAATTTTCAACCGGTGGTTCTTTCTTTTTCCATATTTTAGAACTTGAGGGAACATGTTCTTTTGGCTGGATCTTGTTCCTGCATTCAGATTCTTCATGGCCAAAGTTATTACAATAAGTGCATTCAATTTCACTTTGAAGAGGAGAGAAATTGTTATAGGTATTCTTCTTTGGTTCAATATCCAACCTTTTCTTTCTTGCTTCTCTTGTCATGATGGTTTTATATGCAACACATTGAATAGCTTTATGACCAAAATTGTGACAAGTGAAACATTGCCCATTGAAGTAGAAATTTCTGCGATCATGGAATCTTCTATTTGAATTTACCTGTTGGTTGTAGTGTCTTTAAAAGCTATCCCTGTTAGTGTTCCTTGAATTGAGATGGTCCTGCTTTCCCTGTAGAGATCCTTTATTCCTTGCTGGGTGGCTGAATGATGTAAACCACTTGTAACTGCTTTTAGATAGCTTGGTGCTGAAGTTTGAGAAGATTCTCCGGTATATCCAAGACCTGTCTTTATAAGAGGAGAACGTTGTACCTTGATGATCTCATCTAAGGTTTCAGATCCTTTAGCAAATCTAAGATTCAAGGTTTTTTCTTTCTCAACTTCTTTTCTTTGACTAACCACTTCACATTCTAGTTTTTCAATATGTTTCTTTGCTTCTTCAAGCTGCTTTTCAATGGTCTCTCTGATTATCTTTTGTTCTTCTAAGCGTAGTTTGAGTTGATTATTTTCTTCAAGAAAATCGTTTTCCTCTAGAGCATCCATAAAAGTATCCTTTTCTTCTTTTTGTTCAAATGCCATGAGAAGTCTAAGATCTTCTTCACATTCTTCCTCACTATTAGATGACTCATCACTATCTTCATTAGCATAGTAACTTTTCTTAGAGCTAGATCCGTTCTTATTCCTTCTTACTACTTCTTTTCTTTTATAAGGACATTTTGCAGCATAATGACCAACTTTACCACACTCAAAACATTTGAAGGGAAGCTTACCTTTGAATCTTCCAGTACCTAGTTGGAGCTTTCTCACGAAATTTGCTTCTTCTTCATCGGATATATAGCTGGATTCTTTGACAACTTCCTTTTCCTTTCCTTTTATAGATGCCTTAAAAGCAGCTTCTCTTATTTGAGAAGGACCTCCTTGTCTCATTTCAAAAGCAGTCAGAGTACCATGTAATTGAACAATAGTAAGCGATTGCAGATCTTGCCTTTCTTCAATAGTTGAAACTTTAGAGTCAAATTTTGAAGTCAAGGATCTTAAGACCTTTTCCACCAGAGTAGTATCAGTTATGGTTTCACCCAAATTTCTCATTCGATTTACAATATCTTCCAGACGAAGAAAGAAACTGGCAACACTCTCATCACTATGCATTTTCAAATTTTCATATTCAATTCTAAGAGTTTGGAGTTTTGCACTTTTTACCTTTGTGTCTCCTTCATAGCTTTGAATGATTTTGTCCCATATTTCTTTTGCTGAATGTAGCTGCATCACTTTAGCAAATTCTGATTCAGACATGCTTCCTAGCAAGACATTTACTGCTTTGGCATTGGTTTCATACTTCTTCCTTTCTGCTGCATCAGTAGGAATACTTGTCGGGTATTGATAACCTTCTTCCACGATTGCCCATACATCTGCACCAAGACTTTGCAGATATGCTTTTGTTCGTACCTTCCAGAATATCGGATTGCTTCCATTGAATAGAGGTGGCTTTATAGACATTACTCCTTCTTGACTTCCCATTGCGACGGATCTCCTTTAAGCGATCAAGCTTCTGCACAAGGACCTGCTCTGATACCAATTGTTGGGAAAAATACTGAGAGGGGGGGGGTGAATCAGTATTTACTGCATAATCAAATCTTTTTACTTTTCATTCCTTAAAACCCATACGCTACTTTGCCCGGTAAACTACTAAATCACCTTGAATCCCCTTTAATTTATGAAACTGACGTATACACAGATCTAGATGCTGTCATTAAATATTCACTTATATTTATTCCATCATTCATTCATCACATGTTCAATAAATAAGAAACATGCGGAAGAATGAGGCCTGCCATCACACAAAGGATCACATGAACACTAGATTTTTAGTGAAACCCAAATTGGAGAAAACCACCGCAACATTTTTCAGCTTGCTCTCACCTTCACTATTTGCCATAGAGAAAACATCTTACAACATATGTGTCGCGCATTTCACACCAGCACGCAGCACCCACCTCGCGCCGTTTATCAAATTTATCCTAGAAGGAGCTCCAACCCCACTCGCTTTTACTGAAATGCCCTCTCTGGAAGGGAGCTACGACCCCCCGATCTCGTTTACCAGTCTCACCTGGAAGGGAGCTACAACCCCCTGACTGAAGGCTACAACCCTCAGCACCACCTTGGACCACATTTCATCAATTTTCACACTGGAACTTCAATAGAACACCACTTGCAGGCCACATTTCATCATATTTTCATACTGGGTCCTTTCCATACTTTTAAGCACAAACATACATCACCAACAGACACATATCAACACAGATCAGATAGCAGAAACACAGCAGAACAGATCCGATATTTCATACCCTTTTCTTCAGCAAACCCTAGTTTGCATACGCGCTTTTACTTCACTGATGTCGCGTATATACGCGCTTCCGTCCACACAATCCAGCGTATACCTCAGTGTATATTTTATTGTGCATACGCGCTTTCGCTTTGCTGAAGCCGCATATATACGCACTTCCTCCTCGGCGAAGTAGCGTATAGATCTTCAATCATTACAGAGTAGCATACTTCATCAGATCAGATATTCAGTTCAGATCTACCCTTTTTCTTCAGACAGATGTTTGCCTAGATGCTCGCCTCATCACAGATCTAAGCCTTCCATAATCAGATCTAGCTAGTACAAGAGAAATTCAGATCAAGATCCCCTTCTTCATCATTGGTGCATCATACATTCAGATTTATCATTCAAGTGTAACCCTTTCAATTCAGATATACTTCAGAGAGAAGTATTCATTCAAGCTCAGACATCTTGCACGCACACTCATATATTGCACAATGAATTTCTTCTCCTTATATAGGTTTACCCTTTTTCAATACCATGAGCCCCTTTTTCAATACCATGGGCCAAAGCAATACCATGAGCCCAAAACTACCTGGACGGGTTCAATTAGGCAGATCATTACTCAATACAATGGGTCAATACCATGGTGGTTACCCCTGGTTTTGCACTTTTTGAGCGCTTTTTCCCATACGCGACTTGGAACGTTCCTTTCTGCGTGCATACGTGACTTCCCTTAGACAGATCCGCGTATACAAAGAGACATACTCTTTTCATCATATTTTGATCACAATCTGAATTCCTTTCTTCATTGCCTTCTGTACATACTGTAGAAACATCATATTTTCTTCATCAGGAACATATTCTCTCAAGCACAACTTCATCAAGTGATTTGTCATCAAGGACAACACATGTCAACAGTTGCATGTCTTCATCTTCATTTAGTGGGTTGCCATCAAGGACAACACTCTGCATCATATTTCCAACATCTACAACTAATTAAGGACTGATATAGAGTTTTGAAATATTTTAATTTATGAGGAATTTTAAGAAAAATTACAGTTAAATGATTCTTTCTTTTATTCAGACTAATGAACCTAGTCAAGCATTTTAAGTATAATTATCTTTTCTTTAATTATTTTTACTTGAATTTTAGGAAAATCTCATTGATATCAAACAGAGATAACTGATTCTTCTCCCGTGTGTCGCCATTGTTGTGGTAAAACACAACCCCCCCATTTTTGACTTTTTCACTTCAAATAATGGGGACCCTTTCTATAAATTTTTGACTAAACACCTTTTCAGATTTTTATTTTATTTGATTATCCTACGCGATTGTTAATTCTTCATTTTTCTTTGAATTCTTGTTTTGATTGCTTTGTTAGAATTAAATTTTTATAAGCCTCCCATTGACGCTTGTTTCGCCTCATTCGGTCAACTGGTTTAAAAATGGTACTCCTTTGAAGTCCCATAATTTATCTAAGTCTGGGTTAAAAATGCTATTTTTATTCTTTTTATTTATTTTCAGAGTAGCTGTAGTTTAGAAAAACTTAATATTAAAAAATATATATTATTAAAAAATATATATATATATATATATTTCGGATCCGTCGCAGATCGCAGATCACAAATTTCAGATTCGTAGCAGATCGCAGATCGCAAATTTCAGAATCCATCGCAGATCGCAGATCACAAATTTCAGAATACGTCGCAGATCGCAGATCGCAAATTTCAGATTCGTCGCAGATCGCAGATCACAAATTTCAGATTCGTCGCAGATCGCAATATCACAATATCGCAAGATCACAATTTTGCAATTTCGGATCCATCGCATATCGCAAGATAGCAATTTCGGATCCATCGCAATTTTTAGAACATGCACATTTAAAAAACCCTGATCCAAGGTTCTTGCGATATGCATTGGATCCCATAGGCGACTTGCCCATATGCGACTTGCATTGGATAATTTGTCTCAAATTGTTAAGTATCTCTATTCTTATAGATTTAAATCTGATTTCTGAGTAACGATTTGCTTAGAAATCTGTCTTACAAAACTGATTTTTTAAATAATAATATGTTGTGAATTTCTTCCACATATTATTGTTTAATTATTGGCTTGATTGATTTGATAATCAATATCATTTTTGTGAATTTCTTCCGGAGTGTTGTTGATTTAGTATTTCAGTCAAATGGTCTCAATAGAATATGTTTTGGTACTCACAAATGTGAGCTAAATTGAATTTCTTCGTTGGTTTGACATTAATTAAAATCCATACATATTTTAATCCTCATTAATTAATTATCTTGCTCTTAGTTGGGTTAGATTTTCATCTACCTGTTTGAGATAGGATTTAGATTAGTTTCTTTTGCTTGCATTATAGAATAAATTTGCATTTAGATTAATTTCTACATTCTTTTAAGTCCTCTTCTCGAAGAGGCAAAATCTTAGTTGTGGTTTGGTTGAACCCAAATCAGCTTAAGGGTCATTCTCTTGCCTGATCAGCAAGAAGAATTGATCTGATATCCCTGGCTATTGGTGGTTAACGATACATCATAAACCAATAGCGATAGGGAAAAGGTAACTGGACCTAGTTAAACCAGTCGGAGCCACTTTCATAAACAGAAAAGGAGCTTCATTAAGGTCTCGATCGGGTGGTTATCCCCCAATGTTGTAGCAGCGATTTTCGAGGCTTCAACAGAACCCCAGCATGGAATCCTAAACACCTAGTACTTGGGGAAGGAAATAGATGAAGGGATGATACTGAACAGGGAGCTATGAAAGGATAGAAGAAATGGAAGCAAATGACTTCAATAGGTTTAGATATTTGATAGCACAACTAATAGCACAAATAGCGGAGAAATGGTGGTAAAGGGAACTACAGGAAGTCAATAAGTGACAAAAGGATATACACCAAGTAGGAGCAGTGTTGAGAAGTCCAAAGTGAGAAGGAATAATAGTGCATCCTGTTAGTTTCCAAATTTTCAGTGATCAAATGTAATATTTCAAGTTTTCTTAGTAGTGGTCTTAGGTTAAAAATTCATGTTTCAAGTCATTTTCCAAATAAATTTTTGTTCACTGAATATGTCTAGGTATGAAATGCTACTCCCTTCACTCCATTCATGGTCATCATCATTTCAAAGGTCATGTGATCCATCAATCATCTAAGGTCTGAGGTATTTCACCACACCTTCATTTAGATCAGAGTGTAGGTCTCATTTGTTTCTCACCATAATAGTCAATTATGTCATAAAATAAAGTGAACAAAATAGCATTTTCACCATACAATTCATTTGCATAGGGAGTTATAAAATATAGGTAAATAAGTAAAGAGCTTCTCTCTTCTCACCATTATACTCCACAACTTCCATGTGTTGAATAAAAATAAGAAAATATGTGCCAACAGTACATGTGCTATGCTTTTGGGTGTGTTGCGCGAACGCTGCACAGGTGTTGTGGTTTTGGTGTTTGAGCTCAAAATCAGTTCTCCAAGATTCAAAACCACTCAAAAAATGTCCATACTCTTCCTAAATAGTAATTTGACACCATCCATACCTCTCTCAAGTCAAAATTCATCAGCAAATGAGTGGTTTCCTTCACTACGTTTTTCGTGTTTTCAACTTTTATTTGTTTTAGCTAATAAAACCATAATATAACCATCTACAACCTTCATATAACCTTCATAGACCATACGCTAACATCTCCTATCACTCACAACCCTCTTTTCCGTCAATTTTATTAAAGTTCTAATTTTCGCTACATTTTGGCAGAAAAACTAGTGAAACCCTGTGTTTTGACCTTTTGGAACATTTCACATGCCCATTCCCAAAAATTCCACTTTCATCATGTATCAAAATCATCACCCTACCTCCTAAAATTTTTAGGGATATTTCCCTAACTTTCTCCACTTCATTTCTGTCCCTAAAACCACTCTACCACTATCCCCTGTTTTCCTAATTTTTGACCTTCCCTATCCACTACATCAAGCTAGGGATTTCCTTGTTGAAAAACATCATGGAGGGTAAGAAGAAGGTCTATAATAAAGGTCATAATTCTAGGTTTGAGCAGACTCAAACCCATGGCATCATTTTTAGAGCTTCGTGATCAAGCGAGGGTTTACATTGCACACAAGGACAATTTGATTTCAAAATTAGTTTCTGAAGTAATGGAGATGAATTTTACAATATTGAAAGTGGTTGTTTTCAACCATAGGGTAAAACACAAAAACCTCCTTCATTTTATGCACAGGTGTTATGGTTTGAGATAAATTCTCAAAATACAGTTGTTCCATGGTCATTTTCTTCACTTTTGGATAGGTTGTCTTCAAATCAATGTTTTAGGGGTTTCGAGCGGGGTTTTGTAGTGGTTTATGAATCCCTTTTGTAGTATACATGCTAATATTTCCAATCATACCACTTGAAGCCCAAAACTCCTCTGGGAAGGTCTCCAAACTCCCTCTCAAAGTAGGTGCTACGCTTCTGCTCAAAGTGCGCTATGCTTCTGCAAATTTTGAGTGATCAACATCAAACTTGTATTATGAGAAAATGGGAAAGTATTTTGGAAAAATGGAGGGAATTATTGTTCATAACATGCCAAAGAACAAAAACCTCTCTCATTTTTTCAAAAACCATTATGGCTAGAGATATATTGATCCATCTTGAAGCCCTATTTTTTGCATATTTTTGGCATTTCCCTTGTTACGTTTCTCTAAGCCCTTGCTACGTTTTTGTGAGCCCTTGTTATTCTTTTTTCTCCCTTGTTACCCTTATGTACATGCTTGTTACGCTTCTAGAGGAGAGGCAGATTTTGGTTTTTGGCTTAGAAAACCTCCAAACAAACTTGAAACTTGTCTCCATTTCCTTGTGAAGCCTTAATAGAAGGTAAGTGTCATCGCTTATGCCATCTATTGGTTAAATTTGAGGGTTTAAAACAATTTCATGCTCATTGTGTTTGTCTCAATATTTTCACTTGTTTATGTATAAAAAAAAAACTCATGTGACAAACCGTAACCTACCCCACATAACTAAACCCTAACCCTACTAATATAAACCCTAACTCACACATTCCATATACATTATCCCCTCCTTTCGTATCATCTACACCATCCCTAACATGTCAAATTCAAGAAAAAAATATATTCTAGCTATTTCACAGTGAAAAAACTTGAAATTTCTTGTGTTTTCTAGATTTAGCCATCCTCCACACATCCATTTTCCTCATTCCACTTTCAGTATGGAGTTAAGGTGCTACTCTATGCATTGTATTTTTCTTATAATTTTTTCTCAGCTCCATTACCCTCATTTCACCTTCAAAACCTATACCACTTCTACACTATCTATTCTCACAGTCAAACATTGAGAATTTCCCATGTTTTCATAATTTTGACACCTTCCTTACACTCATTTTCCCTCATTCCACCCACAAATTGGAGCTAACACACAACTCAACCCACACAATTGTTTCTATAATTTCTCTCAGCTTCATGATCCTTCATCTCATCCTCTAACCTCACACCTTCCTACACTCTATTTTTATAGATTTCCATACATTCACACATTTCATTAACACTCTAGGGTTTTCATCGTTCCACTGAAAAACACAATGGAAAGTGATAAGAATATATTCAAGGGAGGGAACTATGCCAGTCTAGAACACTTCACAATGCATGAAATAATTCCCTCACCATTGGCAACAGGATTCTTTGAGAGGGCTCACTATTTGAGATTTTTTGAAAGGCTTATCGAAGAGGGGTATCATCTTCAATTAACCAACCTATTTTATACAAACTACAACATGGGAAAGGTCACCATTGTAGGTGTGGAGATAAGCCTATCATCATACCTAATTTCTTCAACAACATGTATCCCTTTCCATGGAGAGCAATGGTTCAAAGGCATGGAGTTAGACATTGAAAACTATAAACAGTTTCTCAAGCCTAATGCTAGAGAAGAGCCAAACTACCTTTTTCCTTTCAGTCACCGCATAAACAAGTATGCTACTTTGATGATGTTCACAATGAATTACTTCACATGTGAAGGAATATTCTCCAGGTTGTATAGGTATCATATCAGGTTATTGATGCATTTCACCTTTGTCAAAAAAATTTATTTTCCATATTATTTGTACAGGAGTTTGATTAAGATGTATGAGAAGGTTCAGATTATAAAACAAGATCATCACACTAGTATTTTTAACCATGGTTTGATGAATATCATTGTATTTCATCACCTGTCCTCCATCAACATGACTTGGGAAAATTTCTTGGAGAGATTGTTAGTAGAGACTACTATTAGCTCCTCTATCTTTCCTAGTACATCATCAGCACAGGTAATAGATGTTGTCTCTTCTAGCATTCCAACTCATATTTTACATGTACCTAATGTTTTTTAGTTTACTCACGCATATGAAAAAGGGAAGAGACAAGTATTTTCACCTACGTCTACCAAAAGTGTCCTTACACTTGACACCATTGCGGGACAACGTGAGATAGAGGAGCAACCTCTTTTGCATCAACATAGTGAACCAACACCATTGGAGGTTGATGTAGAAAATCAGATGGAGTTTAGATCAGCTGAAGAGATCATTAGAGAAAAAGATGAGGAAATAGAAAATTTGAAGAAGATGTTTTCTATTGCTAACTCTCAAATCACTTTCTTACAACAAGAAAATTTTCAATTGAAAGTGAATCGGCACCTACAAAGCAAGCCCAAGCCACACCTAGAGGCAGTCGAAGGTAAATTTCATGAGTTTTTTTTTTTTGGACCAAATGCAGTACATGGAGGTTGAAACAAAAGCAATAATACCAAAAAGAAGAGGCCTCAAAAGGGCACTCGAGTAAGAAAGACAGTTAAATCATCCACCTAAAGAGTTGACCTTTGATGAGCTTATAGCCATGGAGATTAACGAAGACAGAGAGATTTTTTTCTCAAGAGTAAACAAGAATTTACATAAGTTCTTGAAGAGAGATAGGAGGGACAATAAGCTGCAAAGACACATGGAAAACCACAATCGCACCAAGAACACACTTTCTCAAATAAGGCTGAAACAATTGAAGAAAAGGCTAAAAGAGGCACAATTGAAGCTTAAAGAGAAGGATAGCTTGGATATAGTGGTTGAAGATTCTTTGGCTATTTAGCCCATAATTTATAGGTTCCATACAACCAATTTTGAGAAGTTTTGATCAATTTTGGTTTTTTTTGTGACTTTTTCACAATTCTGGAAATTCCTCATTGCAGAAGGTAACAAAATTTTGTTGCTATTATTTTGTGGGAATAAAAATGATGATTTATTTACATGGATGGATGTATTTTGATGATTGTATCACATATCAGGAACCACCATGGCATGACAAGCTGTAATTTTGGAGAAAAGACTAAAAAAACCACTCATTTGTTATGTTTTTGCCACCTTTTTGGACCCTCTGTTATGATTTTGGAGCAAC
Organism: Pinus albicaulis; assembly: GCA_034641835.2. Classification (NCBI taxonomy): domain Eukaryota; kingdom Viridiplantae; phylum Streptophyta; class Pinopsida; order Pinales; family Pinaceae; genus Pinus; species Pinus albicaulis. The sequence continues at coordinate 690,658,455 of CM076580.1, forward strand.
CTTGGTGTTATCACTCCGTAATTCCGAGGTTGAAGACAAAATCCTGGAGGAAACATTAAAACCACTTCGAGCCTAGGATCTATCCCTCCTAGAATTAGAGAGGGATCTCTCTGTTAGATATAACTCTTTTGATTTGGAATTTTAGGTTAGCTATTAGTGCGAAGGGGTTTGTTTGAGAAGTTGTGGTTGAGACAAAAGAAGAGGGCCATTGGGCTATGGATTCAAATAGGTGTAATAAGATTCAAATGGATGAATATCTAAGATCACATGAGACCAGGAAAGCTATCCATGTCAAGGGATATTTATAGCTTCTGAAATTGAAAGGGGGAGGAAATCTTAAGGTTCAATGTGAATGCAAAGTAGACCTTCTCTGAATTATTCATTCAAATTTCAGAGGAAAACATAGATATTTATTCAAGACTTAACAGGGTGCCCGATGATAAATCCTAAGAAATTTTTTCTTATCCACAGTAAAGAGAGAAAACAATATGTGAAACTAGAGAATGAAAAATTACATGAAAATAATCACTTCACCATAGATCATAACACAAGAATCTGGAAACATTTATGTCCTTTCATTCATCCAAAAAGAGAGTGTTTACAACTAGATGATACCTTTACAGTGGTTTTTCCCTTCTGGGCTCCTCTCCTAATACTTCTAATTCATGCAGTATTTAACTAAAACTTAAGTCAGTTACTCTATCTACTGCAGTGATTGTCATCAATTACATTCAAGTGGAAATTGGACAAGTGGAACCGTGCAAGCGATGATAATATAAGTCTAGCCAAAACAGTGGCTTTAGCAGCTCGTTATTGATTACACAGTAGAAAAAATATGTCTCTTGGGATCACGAAGAAGCCATGATAAATTAAAGCTAACATCCGCCCTGCTTTCTTTTCAGAAAACCGTTGTTGGGTAATTAAATCTAGTGTTGTGCTGGCTGATTCAAAAGATCTAATTGTTGTGCTCACTATCATGATGATCATTATGTTTCTAACTACCTCTATCTTTACTATGCTGGTTACTACTAAATTGGAGTTTGAAATGGAAAACCCATTATTCCTCTAATAATTGGGAAATTTTCCTTTTAATTGGTGGTTACCTGAGTATAATAGAGTGCTTCCAATAATGACCTTTTGGGTGGGATTAACAGGGAAGGGCGATGTGGAGAAATGATGATGGGGGTCTGTAGGTGGATGGGGTGTAGAGGTGGTGAAAGTGGTTTGGAATACGTGGAGCAATAGTGGCGGGAATCGCCATGACACTATGGAGTTGTGGTAGCGGTTACGTAGTGATCGCGAGAGTCGTGGAGTAGCGATGGTGGGAGTGGTATCAGAGTGGAGGGAAAAGCATATTTCAGGGGGCTAGTGGAGTGGTAGGCAGTATCCGATTAGGGGTTGAGAAGTAGCATGGGCATGCCACGTATCAGGAATTACTGTAAGAGATATCGCCCATTTTTGACCTCCCCCCCCCCCCCCATGGTTAAATTTTGAAGGCCGAGGGGGGTGTGAAATGCGTGGAGATCATCGGATGTGGATATGGGTGGTGGAGACGGTGGAAATGCATGGGGATTTTAAGGTGGAAATATGTGGGATGTAACGATGTGGTCGGGGATAAATGATTGTCAGGGTCTGACTGGATGGTGATGTGAGATGTACGGTGGGTTCTGAAAGCGATATGCTAAAATGTAAGGAGGTGAGGTCCACAATGTAATATGATGGTGCAGTGAGGTTTTAGGGTTTGGAGTTAAAAGGTTCTCTGAGTGCTAAACTATGGATATGTTATAGTAGGCTCGTATGGTAGATGGAATTAGGATACATTCTAAAGGTTTTTGCACCAATTCCATTTAGCACCTTCATCCTATAATGGGGGTTCCAAAACCTTAGAATATGCATTATTTGCCCCTTTTTCGACAAAATTTTATTTATAGAAAATAAATGAAAGTTTTGGAGCCTTAATGACAATATGAAATATCTCAAGAGAATAATCAATCACCTTGTGATACTATAGATTATAGGATACTAACACTTGGGAGAATGGATATTTGAAGGCCTTCCCATGGATCATTTTGAAAAATTCAAGATCTTCTGGAAGTTAGACACAAAGGGCTAGTTGATGGTTCTTTCAAAAGTGTATTGGACTCCTAAAAGTGCCTCAAAAGGGCCTCCAAAGTTCTGTTACGCTTCTGCAAATTTGTGTTACCCTCCTACCAGAAATGTCACAAGTTAGTGTTGGATTCCTCGGGACATTTGTCGAGCTCGCAAATTGTCACAAATTTGACGTTTTTCTATCCTATGAGTTGGAATTAGAGTTATTGGTTTGGTTTTTTCCTCCTATCAAGATGGAATATGCAATTAATTTAAGGGACAAGCACTCCTAGTTCATAGCTAAAATTCAGGGAATGGTTTCTAACCTCCCTAGAATCTAGGAAATAACTCATCTTATGTGTTTATGATCCATTTTGGATGGGATTTGGACCTGATGAAGTGTCATAGTCCATGTTTTCTATAATTAGACTCTCTTTAGTTTTTTATGGGGTTGGATAGTCTCATATTGCAGTGGATCTCTTGTAATTAGTAATTTGGAATGAAATCAAAGACATATTTGCAGGAATTGTCTTGAGATAATTGTGGTATGCATTCGAGCATATGTTTTTATTATGTATTTTCATCATTTAATGCTTAATACCATGTCTTATTATTCACATATATTTATCTTGTAATTTTATGAGCAGAAATCATATTTATTTATGCTCTGTTTTAAACAAGGTTTACATTGTTATTCTTGTTTTCTTCTAAACTGAATGAATTCACCTCATTTCTCAATCAAATTTTCTTCTGCTTCATCCTATACTGAATGAATTATTAAAATTATTTAAAACTACCCATCTATCCTGACATATTCTCTTTAAATGGAACTTGGAGTTCAGACTTAAAAAACCTTATACAAGGTCTACTCACTGACTTTTCTCTCGAGCATTAAAAACATTAAACAAATCCTATTTACTGAGCTTAAATATATAGCCTAAGATTACTAGAGACACATTTATTCCTTTGACTCCAAAAGTGAAAACGAGAGAGCCCTCTCTGGTTCTATTAGGGCTAGCTACCATACCTAGAGCCTGGTTTGTGGTTACCTTTCTCCAATGCTATTTTCAGCCTTGGGAAGTTAAGGAGAGTGATAACAGGTCCAACGGAAGTAGTAGGGTCTATCATGATGATCGAAAATCAAGGGGATAATAGGGGCCCATCCGAGTCAGAAGAAGTGGAAATGTAAGATATAATAGAATGTGCAGGTTCAAAGGAAGACCTAGATTATGACATGCACGTTTCTTTATGAATTTTGTTTGTGGAGAATGATGGATCCAAGATGAAAGGAAGTACGATCTCCGTCTATTCAAATATCATCTCCCCCAACCTCACCCTTGTAATTTATCACAACCCTGATAATTTCTTTTCTAAGTTAATCAAACTTCTTAGAGTTCACAGTGTGCATACACCATATAAAGCAAGTGCTAGTAGAAGTGGAATTGATAATATTGGTAAGATCATGCAAGGATCATCATAACCAAGATCTCAAGGATTTGTATTTCTTCCTCAAGCTCAGTTAGATATGGAGGTATAATTCACCTAATACCCTAAGTTCTTTAGAAAAGGAAATGATGATGTAGAACAACACCAATATTTTTTTGAAGTGATATGGAGGGCCCGCAAAACACTAGACGCTATGAAACTAATTGAATTTTAAACTAAACTAAGGGAGAGAGCTTTGAGATGGTTTATCAAGTTTTCGGAGCTACACCATAACCCAACTGTAGATGATATTAAAAGAGAATTTTTGTAGGATATCAAATTTCCTTACAAAAAACAGTAGGGGTTGTCTAAATTATGTGAAATTAAACACCCAGAAGGGCAGACTGCCTTAGAGTTTATGTCAAGATTTAAATATGCAATTGGAAAACTAAGCTATCTGATAGACCTAAATCACCAATGGGATTGGTTTATCAAAGCATTGTTTCCTTTTAACCGTACATTTTTAACCCAACAAAATATTGATACTTTACAGGATTATTTAGAGAAAGAAACAAGGATTGAAGCTATGGTGGGGTGCCCAAATAATTTTTGAGGCGAAACAACTATATATAACCCATCTATATTGGGACTACAACATCAAATTTCAAGTATGACATACAAAATTAAAAACATGCATTCGGTGCAGCATACACGACCAAATGTATGGTGTACTCATTTCCTGGTAGAAGGTCATATCTTCACTGAATGCTCGAGGTTGCAGGGCTCAAGGACTAAAACAGGACCGGTGGGGCCAACCAGAACCCATCTCGCTATGGGATTTGTGCAGATTGGAATGCATGGTATATATCAAGGCCAAACTCAATTCCATGAATTTCTGAATCAACAGAATCCAACACTAACTAATTATTGTAAAATTTGTATAGCATATGGACATCTTCCACATCTATACCCCATTCTGTAGAAATACTCAAATGTACGTAACACTACTTATTGTGAATTATGTGCTTCAGCGACTCATCACACTGACCAATTTAAGGTGGTATATTCCTTGGCTAACCGACTGGTCTGAGAAACCTATTGAGTCAATGAAACTCCTTAGGGATGAGGATGAGGAGGAACACTGTAGGGGAGGATGGGAGGGTGAGGCCCTTTGTGATGTTACAATTGTGACCAAGAAGGTCGTGTTGCATGGGATTTTACACTACCCAGAAGACCATGGTGTTCCCAATGTAGGGTCAATATGCGTGCAACAAAGGACCACCCAAAATTGATTAAATGATGGCGGGAACGCAACTGCCAGAAGGGGGGAGGAATTTAATTAATATGGAAGCAAGGGTGCTAGAAACCGCACCGCTCTAAAATATCAATATAGTAACTCGAGGGGGTTAAATACTGGATTTGATGCAAGAGTAGTAGAACCACCCAAGATTATGAGACCTTCCTCACTGAAGCACGCATATAATCTTGAAAAACATAAGTGATTTTACAAAGAGGCAGTAGAAACGTTTATCAATCTAAAGCCTAGTGGAGGGCCACAAGGAGTACATGTTGGCTTGATTTTGGCTGACCAGGGTTATATCTATACTTCCCACCAACAAAACCCTTAATCACTGGCCCTTTCAACAATGACCTGCAAACAGATTGCAGTCTCACCCGAAGTGACTATGGGAGGATGCAGAACTAGGTTTCTATAACGTTGAGGGATTAGGATATGTGGTATTATTATGTTATATTATTCTTAGTACATATAAATCACTTTGAATAATTATATTAATCAATTAAATATGACATATAAAACCATAAACCATCACTGTGCTAAAGTAAAATGAAACTGTAATAATTGTGACTCTACAATAGATAATAACAAAATAAACACATAAATCACATAAGAGCACCAAACTACCATGGTTCACCCCAGTGTAGGGCTACGTGCATAAGAATTGTTTCTTAATATAATGAATCTTGAAAAAAAAACAGTTCTTGGCCTGCCCACTAAGTTACAGGCTTTCTGCACACTAAGTTGCAGACTCTTCTTTAGGCCTTTGGACACTCAGCTGTAGAGCCTCTCCTTCACTGCAAAATTATAGATCAAAATAATTTATCTATAACTCTAATCTGGATCAAACCCAATCATCTTGATCATTCTCTTCTTATAATTTTACAGTACATATACTATTACATTGTCGGATTACATCATCAAAATACCATGGTCCAAATACCATGGACTCTTAAAAAAAACAACTATAGTCCTAAAACCATTGGTCCATTACAAAATCGTGCGATTCTACAAAGAGGAGGGGCTGTGACCCACCCCGAAGTCCTTATGAAACTATGCGGTATTCAAAATCTGCTCCAATGTGAACGTCACCCCACAAACTGTGGAGTCTTTGCCAAAATCTAGGCCAAGCTGGGGTGCGCCCAATAGGCCTCCAACACTCACATGTGACTCATCCCGACTCACTTAACTCTGATATTCTTTGCAATGTTTTTGTAGGTGTTGTTAAACTACTACAAAATGTCTGTGGCCTGCTTCTCTTTACTGCACAATTCCTCCGGTAGTGATTTTTTCGCTGGTCAAGTAGCCTTCTACATCACTGCTTGCTCTTTTTGTCGAAGCTCTTGAAGTTTCTCATCCACTACTTAGTAAAGTTGGAGAGCCTCATCTTGCCATGGCTGAGTTCTCTTTGTCAATTTTTTTTTCTTCCTTCCTCAACTCCTCTATCTTTTTCTAGAGGGAATTTCCCTCATTGATCTCTACTATCTTCTGTGACATTGGTAAGGTTCTCATAGTTTCATGAATCTCCTCTAGCCGCTGCCGCTTTTGTTATATATCCTCTTGTATTCTTTGTGCTTTTTGTATTCTTTGTGCATTTTTGTATTCCTACAATGAATTCTAAATTTGTAAGCTCTCATCCAATAGCTTCCCACAATCTGCCAATGTTGTGGAGATGTCAGCCACTGGAGCCTTCAGGTCATCCACCCCATTCTCTCACATTTCCTCTAGTGTGGTTGGTTGTAGCTTCATGTGTAGGTCGTTGATCTTCATCTCATATGTGAATCGCAAGTCTTCAATATTATCCTTTTATCCTTTTACTGCAAGTCCAATCTCTGCGACCTTTTCTTCTACAGATTCCTCTTATCGGACATACATGTCCAGAACCTCGTGACATGTTTCTTCGACCACCTCCTTCAGCTTTTGATATTGTTGTACAACTTGATCCTTCTCTCGTATTGCTTTTTCAAGCTTCTGTTAATTGTAGCAAAGCTTGCTATCTCTCAACCATAATGTTTAACTTCGGGGCTTGTTGTTCATGCTGCTTCAGATCTTGTATGTTCTATTAATGTAGCTTGTGTAATCTATGAAGTGTCACTATTGTGATTTTCATATTCACATGCCTCCACTCTTTGGCATGCTCATGTGCATTGGTGGGGTCAAACTACAGGGCTCCGACAGGTTTCATCGCTATCCGCACCCCAACTGTAGGCTCTACTAGTATTTCCTCTCCAAGCTACTCCTCTGCCTACACTAGATTTTTTATCATTTGTGCCAATATCTTCAATTCTGTAATGTGCTCTTTGATAATTTTAAGAAGTGCGTCATGGAAATCCTCTAGCTTATTCCGTGATTCTACTGTTTCTTCCTGAATTTTTTCCCCAATTTGGTCTAAGTCTTCATCGATGAGGACTAACGGAATTATGTCCCTTCTCTTGTTTGACTTATGATTCCTTTTTCTTCTTTTGACAGCTTCAGCATGTTCCTCCCTCTTATTTGTGATAGATGGGTTTGTCTCTATCTTTTCAAAGTCTCTGCTCTGCTCATCACCTCCAAGAGGATCCTATTGTTCTGACTCTTACTTATCCTTGTCCTTATGACTCACTTCCTCGAACTGCGTCATGTCCTTCTCTGTCAGAGTATCCTTTGCCTTTGTCTCCATAGTGATGATCCACTCCATGGGCCACTACTCTATCTAGGCTAGGATATCATCTTCTGTTACTAATTATGATAGGGGCTACAATGTCTTCCTTATGTCCCTATGATCTTGTATGTAAATTTTCAGGAAGTCATCCTTAAAATTTGCAAGAGAGTTATACTGCTAGTATAGTATTGGTGAAAGGAGAGGGTGTTTGTTCACCAAAATGTGTAAGTCCATATGGTATAAAAAAAATATTATTTTATCTTGTGATCACACTGAATAAGTGGTATACCACACTGAGGCATATCGCGTAGCTTCAAAAACTTCTAGGATATCAGAGGGAATCATGAACCTTCTGTCTCTCTCAATGCAGGCATCGAAATTATCAAAATTAATCATGCATAATTAAACGAATTACCTTTCTCCTAAGCCTCGCAGCAGTGATCTAGAAGCTTTTGGCATAGATATGCAACCCAGTTGTACTGAACCCCATTAGGGCACTACGCAGCTAATGAAACCACTAGCCCAGGGACTTCATTAGCTCGACACTTCCTCGTGATTTTTCTAGCCAATATATGTGTTGTCAAGCACACTCCCTATTCATTGATCCAGTTGATACGATAACCTCAATTCCCTTTCATTAGGCCAAACTTTTATTTCATATTTTCTATTATGGATTTGTCTTAATATTTCCCAACAAACTCCTCTGTAGGGCTCAACCCTTGATAAGGAAATATTGTGATTCTTCATATTAACATGGGGTCGATAGGGATCCTCTTCCCCATCCAGAGGCATACATAATGCACCAACACGAGTAGTTGTGGCACAGAAGTTGTGCTTCCTGGACTTCGACCGAATTCCATCACATTCAACATATTCAACAAGCCTTATTGCACCAATATAGTCGACCATTGTTTCGGTTCTAACCTTGTCACACCACTCTCAGGGTAGTGCACCTATTTCAAGTATATATCTGGTTTGAACTCCAAATTTTTCTCTATATCATTGAAATATTTTTCTGTGAACTTCAGCTGAGAAATATTTCCATGCTTTTCTGCAATAAATGGCTTTGACTCTGGTAATAAAGGTGTGAAGGTGCCATACTTTGTGTCCCTCAACTTTGTTACTAGTTTTGCATCTTCTTTTCTTGGTGGAATATATGGTGGGAGATGCGACGGAAATGATGTGACATCCGTTTCCATTAGCTCTTGATCATCTTATTCCTCACTATATCTCACATTTTGAGCTCTTTTTGAGGCTCCACGGGTCTCTTTTCTTGTTTCCTCCTTGTTCTATGCACTGATCATTTTCTTTCATGGAGATCTCTGTTGTGTGCATCCTGCGGCTGGAGGAAAACCCAGTTGTTGTGACGTTGTTGCGGCCATATGAGGTGATACTTCCATGAATTTGGGTAAGCCCTCCTCACCACATTGATAACATATTCAAAGGCCTCCTCAAGAGGTATACAACAACCAAAATTTCTGCAATTATTCTACAATAACAATATTTGAACTCTCAACACAACATAATGCTAAAATCTAGGTGGGACATGGATTTTATAACAAATATGAATTCATATCCCCATCATTATATTATATTGTGTTCATTAATTTCATATCTATCAGTAGATCCAATAATATATCCTCATAAATGCATCTTTTTGCATGTTTCAATGGAAAATTTCCTTTTTAACGGTCATATTTTACCAGTGAACTTCGATGCATGGCATATCATAGTGAAGCAATTTCCTACTTAGAAGCTCCTACAAAATTCAACATAATACAGAATGTAGAGAACTAACTTGCTATGTCAAAGCTCTCTTTGCAGTGTAGTTTATAGTTTAGTGCCCACTTTCAACTGTATGTGGCACTAAGAATTTTATCCTTTCCTCAGAGAAAAACTATAGGGTTAGGGTTGTCCCTAAACAACTGCAACATACTACCATTTACTCTTCGTTGAACAAATTCTCCATTTAATGTTGCTAATTGAACTGTGCCTCCATCACTAATATGTTTGATAATCTATGGGCCCAACCAATTCATATTGAATTTTCTTGGAAACCTTACAAACTTACTATCATAAAGGAGAACAAGGTCTCCTACCTGGAACTTTTTTTTCTTAATATTTCTTTCATTCCAAGCCTTTTCTCTCACTTTATATACCTACTGATGGAATTCTGCTATGAATCTATCTTCATCCAAAGCAATAAACTGTGACATTATTTCTTTATTATATCGAGGTCTACCATATCTGTAAAAGCTCAAATCCTAAAACTAGGCATGATGTACTCCATCGGCATCAAAAATTATTGCACACAAATTAACATAAAGGTTATTTGACCTATCAACTTCTTACATGTGGTCCCATAAGCCCATAACATGATTGGAATTATAAGGTCCTAGTCATTTATATTCACATTGCATACATTAGTGTTGTTAAATGATTCTACTATTCCATTGGCTTGAGCGTGATAATGGAAACTCTTCTGATGATAAACTTGAAAATCCTCATTAAATGCTTCAATAGTCGTATTTAGGAAGTGTGAAACTTGGTCAGTCATCAAAATCTTCATACATCCAAAATATAGACAATATTTACTCAAAAATAAACTTTGCATCAGTCTTTGCATTGCAGTCCCTTATTGGTTTTTCTTCAGCTCGTCTTTCCAAGTAATTAGATGTTGTAATTATGTACCTTTCACCAGTCCTCTTTCCAGGCGGGTTGATAGGTCCCAAAAATAAATTTCCCATTTATCAAAGGCCTACAATGTAACTTTTGGTACCAACGACATCTCATCTCTTCCAAAATGCTTCCCTGTTCTTTGACACACATCACATGCTCGAGAGTACTCCACATCTTTATGTAGTTGATCCAGGAGGATTTAGATACTCTTCGCAAGGAGAACCAAGGTGAATACCAACTCATTGAAGCCTAGGTTTTTGTGATGGTTTTCAATATATTTGTGCTCATAATTCAAATTTTTATTGTAAAATAGAAATTAAATATTGGAGAGGATTTTCCTCAAAAATTAAAATTCTAATTCATGTTGAAGTTGATGGTTTGAAGGGATTATTCTCATGCCTAAATTTTTGGGGATAAGGCCCTTGAAAGTAGAGATTGAGATATTTCCTCCATGGAAATCTCCTGAGCATATTTTAAGGGATATGAGAATTAATTTCTCCTTGGAATAAGGGATAAGGAGATATTCCCTCCTGAGTTTTGGGCTCTTAAGAGCTATATAATTCCATTTTATGTACTTGGTAAAGGAGACCAGGGAGATATTTTGAGTGCTTGAAAGAGTCATTTTCGAGCAGAGCTTTGATAGCTCCACAAGTATTTTAGACTTTTTGACGTATAGTTTAAAGTTCTTGGTTGGCCACCTTCATGTAAAAATCAATGTACATCTATCTATTGTTAGAAAGACAACATATTGATTCTTCTTGTTGGAGGTGAATCTGGAGAGGTAGCCCAGTGGAGGGGGTGAACTCCATTATCAAACTGGTTGTGTGCACATTTTTATTCTTTACGGTTTGATTCAGGATTTTCTTCCAGTCATTCTTTTTTTTCAATTAAGTGATGAAATGAACACACACACACACACACACACACACATGTATATATATTAAGCTCAAATTTAGATTAAAACAAGTTTTATATTATACATGTTTGAGTGGCTCTCAAGGGATTACAGATCATTTATGGTATCAGAGCGGTTCAATATCTGTCATAGTGGGTATACTTCTCAAATTCAGTCCAAACAAGGATAAATAAATAGTGAAGGAAGGTAATCTCTTAATTTTTGAAAATTCTATTTCATCAAACGAATCTTCGTCTAATCTGTTTCTTACAAATTTTTATAAGGATTCCAAAATGCTTAAAAAAATCTTAATCATGAAAGAAATGGCAGAAGAATTATATGTTGAAAACAAAGAAAGTCCAAAGCTACAAAAATAGTTGAAAGCACTCGACGAGGAGAAGAAAGAGCCTCAAGCTAGATTGCAAGCGTTCGAGTTAAAATCACAAGCTTCATAATAGTATTTAGCAAGATGTTAAAATTCTACATTCAATGAAGTAAGTAGTATAGAATTAAATTATTCTAAAGAAAATGTGTTTTTGGGATCATTTGAGAAACATACTCGAGGTATTGGCTCAACACTATTAAAGAAATTGGGTTATGAAGGGAGAGGCCTTGGGCGTCATGGTCAACGCATCATCAATCCCATTGAAGTGACAAGACAACCTCCACATTTAGGATTGGTATATATATGCGGAGAATACGGAGAATGCTCCAACACTGCCAAGCTAAGAAGGAAAATTAATGTTGAGTTTGTCTCAAAAGTAATTTTACAATTTAATATTGCAAGTGATAATGATGAAAAGTCTCCACAATATCTTGAGTGTATGCAAACTCTTTGTCAAAATCCAAGTTCAAAGGGAATGGCATAGAAAAGTATTGGAGTACATAAGATGAAAGAAGTTAAAAATGATTTCAGGTATAATAGTCCTCCAAAAAAATTACACTTTGTACATTTTTCAGAAAGGACAATCATTTTTTGGTTGAGTGTTGGAAAGTTAAGGCTTATGGCAGCAAACCTAGCATGAGGAAAAGTCAGTCAAAGAAAAACAATCCTTCACTTCAGGTTAAAAAAGCCAAACAACAACATCAAAAACCGTGGATAAAAGTCGTGAGTTATCCACCAAAGAAAGAAGAATTTGATGTTAATATTCCAAATCAAATTCATCAAGGAAATGAACATGAAAAAAAAAATAATAGTTCATAAGCTAGCTTGGTAAGAAAAGGATCATGTTTCTTCTGAATTAAAATTTTGCTGAAAACTTGTTTGTGCAAACTTCTATGACATTCAAAAGTTTTTACAAACTCTGCTTCCTTCATTTCCCTCTGTGTTTGAAAATGAAAAGGGCAGTAGTAGCTTCTTGTGCCATGTCAAAGGGGAGGATTTGGTGAGAGGAGCCATGGCTAATGGAGCTAGGAAAAATTGCACATCATGTCGTGGCTTCTTCTTGCTAAGGAGATGGATCTCTATCACAGACAATGACGGGTTTTTCTAGATCTGGGTGCCAATACATTCAGATCCAACCTCACTTATTTTCTTCGCATGTAGCCCTCTGATTTCACCAAGATTCATGCCTTCGAGGTTAATTCCAAGCTACTACAAAAGCCGAGACCGCCAGGTTTTGATGAAGAGAAGAACGTGGCACACATGAATCCATCCTCCATTACTATAAAGGTGACTCCCAAACCTTTGTAGAGGATGGTGGATCGAATAAAGCTGCACTATAGCTCTATGTTAGATGGAGATGATAAAGCCAAAAATGTGATAAATGTAACATGGTTTCTGAAAGACGAACTGTAATTGAAAGCGCTTAATACAATGGTTATAGAGATGTACATTGAGGTAAGTGAGTGGCCAATTCTGAGGGTATGGCTCAATTATCTAGATATGCCTCTCATCATGGAGGTTCACTACAATCACCCATCCATGTGGAACTACCACTCGGCTATATTTGGTGACATTAGCAGGAAAAATGTGAAAGAGCTTCTAGCAGATCTCAGATTGCGTGGCTTCTATGTTGATTAGTGGTTGTCATTGATGTCAACCCAAGCAGCACCAGGGGCTACCCAAATCTTTCATGCAAATTATAAACTACCAAATTATTGTATTCTGGGTCAAAACTTATTTTTTTTGTTTATATTTGTTGAGATGTTTCCGTTGATATATGGCATGCCATGTAATTCTTCATGGTTTGAGAGAAATTAATGTTTGAAGTTTGTAACCCCACTTAGTAGGCTATAACCCCATGTGGTTGTGGCATGGGTCATTGAAAATTCAATAATCAATAATTTTTAAGCTCCTAAAATCCCTCCCATGTTCACTTGTTGATGTCCCTCTCAACCTAATTATTTATATAAATTGTGATCCTCATCTCCTCCTCTTGTAGGGATTGCTCTACCTGAAACAGGTCATCGTGGAATTTGGGCTATAAGTTTCTTTATACGAAGGGTCAGAAGCTGAAATTTTTATGAGGCGAAGCCGAAATCCTAAGGAACCTCCTGTAGAAATTTGAGATGAAGATGCGCCATATTTTCGGATATATGATCTATGGAAGTTAGCGTTTTCTCAGGCTCTTAAACTTCATCTCAAAGAAGTGACCTAGGGAAAATAGTCATAAATCTCTCTCTGATTATCAAATTCGAATTCTATGAAAAGTGGGGGATAGCGCATGGATTTTAGTCTTCAGTGTATCAATTTTAGATCCCAATAAGGAAACAGTCACATGTGGCACACCATACAAGTTCACTCTACTGAACCAATCCATAATTAGGGAATTTTCAGATATTTAGCATAAATCTCACTTGAAGAATGAAAATTGGGTGAAACTTGTGGCATTAGAAAGATAACGGAGAGGGTTACTGTAGGACCAAAAATCACATATTTGGGATCTTACATAATAGATATACACTAGATTCAATATTGAGCTCCTAGAGGGAAAGAAAATGCTAGATCATGTGTTGTCAACGGCTGCAAAGGACCAGAATTTCTAGGGCGGAAAAGAAAATCAAGGTGTAGTAGAGGGTATCATGACAAGAGAAACAATCAAGGTGAAAAACAGTATCAAGAAGTTCACCACATTAATTTTTCAAGTGGGCAACACTGCATATAGTCATTGTAAAGGTATCACTATACTAAGTCATTGTAAAAATTTACAAGTGTCTATCTACCAAGAGTTGAAGAGGCAGTGTCAGGAGGTCTAGGATCATCATTAGGTGTTTTTTTCATAGTTGGGGTTATGGTATAGTGTGTATTCTTATTCTACATCATTCTATATCATTGTAAAGTGGACCATTTTCCCTGCTACGGGAGTCCATTCTTGTTTTATTCTTCTATAGGGTGGTACGATGGTGCTAGGGTGAGTTGTAGCTCATTGGGTGTTGGGGCATCCATTGAGTTGACTACTGGAGAATATAGAGAATTGAAGCATCCATCCAATGGGAGCTAGATAAGACTGCTTTTATAAATTCTAGGAGGTTGGAGCTTTATTTTCAATTGGAGTTGAATATTAAGGAATTATTAGAAAATCATTCAGGTTGTTTTTGTCCCGGAGTGGGTTTCCACCTTAAAATACGTGTGAATTTGTGTTCTTTTTGTTCACTTCTATCATTGTACAAACACTGATAATAATTGAACATTGACTAATGCTCTGAAATATTAATAATAATACTAATTGAAAGGAATACTCATTCACCCCCACCCCTTCTCAATATTTCCAACAATTGGTATGAAGTCTTGGTTCCTTCAATAACAGTGTAATTTCTAGAAGGAAGTCATGGAGCATACCAAGAATGGTGTATCTTTGTTCAATGAAATGAATTATGCACTCTAGAAAGGAAGAATGGAGGCCTATCTCTTGGCGCAAGGTTATGAAGTTTGGGACACTGTTCAAAATGGGTTTACACAAACCACAAATGAAAAGGGTAAGAAGAATTTGGTAAATGATGCGAAAGAAAAGAATATTATTATCAGTGGACTCATTGAATCTGCTTATTATAAGGTGTTAGGTTGTACAACTGCCACAAATGTATGGGACAATCTTGAGAATATATGTGCAGGTGATTCAAATGTCAAAGAAGCAAAGCTTCAAATATATAGAGAAAAATTTGAGCAACTCAGAATGAAAGAAGATGGCAACATTGTTGCATACTTCCAATATGTTGATGAAATAACCAACACTCTAGAAGGATTGGGAGAGCCAGTTTACGAGAATACTATTATACGAAATTTTCTTAGAACGTTACCACGGAGATTCAACCCAAAGGTATCGGTCTTATAATACAGTGAAAATCTAGAAAAACTCAACGAAGAGGAATTACATGGATTTATCATATCATATGAAATGAGACTTGATGAAGAAGAGGGTACTTCGCATCTAGAAAATGCGTTCATTGCATCTAATAAAACCAATAAGGACAAATAACCTTCAATTGAAAAGACATGCACCTACAAGTGTGAAGAAAAGGGAGATGATGAAGAAGGTATTTTAGATGAATAATTTTCTTACTTTATGAGAAAAATAAAAATTGATAATATGATTCCTCGATGAAGATTTCCATCCAGGTACCAACATATTTTTCATGTGGAAAATTTTCTCATAAAGCTGTAGAATGTTGCACATACCCTAGGAACCAATACAATTCTAGGAGATACTTCAAATAAGAACCTCTCAGTGCTGAAAGAAATATCAATAGATTTTAACATTTAAGAAATAATATGGATTGTTACAAATGTCAGAACTTGGGACACACAGCCAGAAGTGGAAGACTTGAAAATCCTCCAAAAGGATCTTCGAAGCAACAGAACGAAAAAACATGGAAGAAGAAGAAGAAGACTTATAATTGTGCTCTCGCTCTGAAGGCTCAAAACAACAAAGATGTGTGGTATGTTGATAGCGGTTGCTCAACGCATATGACTGGAGATAGAAAGAAATTTCTATCTTTGAAAGAGAAGAAGTATGGAACCTTATCCTTTGGAAATGATGGACCTTCAAATGTTATAGGATCAAGTACCATTACTCTCGGAAGAAAATATGTTCTAGCCAAGAATGTTCTATTGGTTGAAAACATGAATCAAAATCTACTCAGTGTTGGACAAATTTGTGATCAAGGACACAAAATGCTATTCAACTCCACAAAATGTGAAATCAGGAAAGGCAAGTATGGTAAAATTTTGGTTACAAAAATTCAAGCTCCAAACAACATATATGTTCTTGATGAAGCAACTAAAGCATGTCTACTAGCTAAAGAAGATGAAATTTGGTTATCAAACAAACGAATGGGTCACATAAACTTTGACAATATTGTTAGGATAAGAAAAAAGGAAGAAATACGAGGAATGTGAAAATCTCAAAACCTTCCAACACACTAGGTGAGGCCTGTCGGCACGACAAGTAGACAAAAGTCCAATTTAAAACAAAAGAACACTTTGCATCACATCCACTGGAATTGATACATACTGATCTATGTGGTCTTGTGAGAAAAAAAGGCTTATATGGAGAATTTTATTTCATGTTAATGATAGATGGCTATACCAAGATGACAACCATTGGTTTCCTAAAGAAAAAATCTGAAGCATTTGAGTGCTTGAATATCTACAAGGAATTGGTCAAAAATGAAACTAATTTGAAAATAAAGTGTCTAAGATCAGATAATGGCGAGAATTCACCTCCAAATTATTTCAGCAATATTGTGACGAAAATGGAATAAAAAGATAGTTTTCAATAGCACGAACACCTAAGTAAAATGGATTCACTGAAAGAAAGAACATAACCGTACAAGAAATGGATAGAAAAATGTTGAAGGACTCAAAATTGGATGAATATTTCTCGGTTCAAGAAATTTATATGAAAATCTTCATTATCAACCGAAGTCTTCTCACAAAAATTGCAACAAGACCCCATATGAATTATGGAAAGGAAAACCAGCTAATGTAAAATATTTTAGAATCTTCAAAAGAAAATGGTATATCAAAAGAGAAGATCAAAATTTGGGTAATTTTGAATCACGTGTTGATGAATGTATCTTTGTTGGTTACCCACGCAAAAGAAAGGCCTATAAATGCTATAATCTAAGACAAAAATAGATAGTGGAGAGTATACATGTTACATTCGATGAAGATGGTGTTCTAACGAATAATGATGAGGATCTAGAATCTCTGAAACTTGAGATAGAGGCTAAAAAAGACAAAGAGAAAATTCTAGAACAAGAAGCAACTATCAAGCATGAAGAAATAAATAATGATCATCAAGATATACCGGAACAACAAAAAGAAGCTCCTCCAAAGAGAACAAAAGAATGGATTCAAAAGAACCATCTATCAAATCAAGTCATTGGTGACATAAATGAAGGTCGACAGCTTCGTTCATCAAAACAAGCTCACATTGCTTTTCTATCAACCTTTGAGCCTAGTAGTTTTGAGGAAGCCATCCAGAATGAACATTGGGTAGCAGCTATGAATGAAGAATTGGATCAAATCGAGAATAATAATGCCTGGGAATTATTTCCATGAGGAAAAGATAAAATTTTCATTGGAACTAAATGGGTGTTCAGGAACAAATTGGATGAAGATGGACAGGTTACCAGAAACAAAGCAAGGTTGCTTTGCAAAGGCTATGCACAAGTGGAAGGAATTGATTTTGACAAAACATTTGCACCAGTTGCCAAAATTGAATCCATCTGAATGTTTCTCACCTATGCATGTTCAATAAAAACAAAAGTCTACCAAATGGATGTTGAGTCAACATTTCTGAATGGAGAATTAGAAGAAGAAGTTTACATCGAACAACCTGAAGGTTTTCTACTATCAGAAAAATAAGACTATGCTTGCAAGTTAAAGAAGGCTCTATACGGTCTCAAATAGGCACCCAGAGCATGGTATTCTGATCTTGATGGATATATATGTCAACAAGGGTTCAAGAAAGGTATTGTTGATAGAAATATTTATGTACAAATAGATAAAGATAATTTAAAAATCGTTGAGGTATATGTGGTGTTGATGGGAGGAAATGCCCAGACAACAGTAGGGGATCTCCCCGATATAAAGTCCCAATTAGATTCTAAACCGTTTGTTATAGGGATCCCTTCTGGGGTGTGCGTCTGGCTTCCACTCAATATTCCTTTTCTCAGATGAAGAATGAGCCCTGCTTACCTATGAATACACGGTTACTCGAACAATAAAAGACAAATGGTTGATGAGTCTTAATGAAAATAAAACATTACAAATAGAAAAGCAAGTTAAAGTATGAAGCCAAAAGGACAATGTTGTTAGTAGCACATCATTAGGGTCATGCTTGTAAAATTCATTTAAACCCCAAAATAAATATTTCTCTATTGTCAAAACACCCTTAAATTCTTTAGGTTTTTTTTGAAAGATGAGAAAATTTTGATAACGAAGTTTCCAACATCTCCCCATTGAATATTCCCATACCATCAACACATTAAGTGATCTTAAACATATAAACGACATGAGCAGAAAAATGAAGATCACTCAATCATAAAAATATAGCTAATACATGAGACAGAATATTCATAATGTTAACACACACGAGTCCTCATCAGATCCAATAGTGGAATAAAAATAGTTGTTTGTATTCATTCATGGAAATATGCATTCAATGCTATAAAATTTTCTCTTCTCCTTTTGGAGTCCCAAAAAATATCCTTTACAATTCCCCGGAGGGAGTACTTATAGAAAGAAATTGAACTTTGGGCATCCCTGACCCTTCACATTCCCTACTATTGGCATGCTCTGTGATCTAGGAGGCATTTTCGACTTGCGACCGAACTCTGGATGCAACCTGCGACCTCCTGTCTATTGTGACCTGCGATTTGTGCCATTTCCTTGGTCAAGGAAGAAATTGGGTGATTGAGAGATCCGGAATGTGTATCTGCTACTGCTCTTTGAGGTAATTTTGCCATGCTTGATAATCTAGAGAAAATGGAGTGACCTAGGGAGTATCTTCCTTTAATATATGAAAACACTCAAGAGCATCCAGGACCAAGGTGCACCTCTTTATCATGATATGATTAGATAGAGAAGCAACTTGGTGTAGATATGGACTAGTGTAATGATGAACTGAAGAATATTTTCCTGTGATGCCGGAAGATCTTGGGAAGCAGCTCCTTGCCTCATGGGTTGTAGGAATGCTTGAATGTCTTGGGCAACCTCTTCCCTATTTTTTTAGTGTCCAATGCACCCAACGAAGGAATGTGGTGTACCTTGGACATTGAATCGATGCCACTAATTAGATGTTAATATGCAGACATTACTTTCTATATCCTTCACCAGTTTATCTTTGGATTGTATCTTCATTCGGATCTAAACTTTTTCATTCTGGGTTCAAATCCAATCCTTCCTAGGTAGGGTGTCAGGGGCCTATGGATATATGTTTGACCATTATTCCATATTATCCAAAGTAGTGGTAACCTCCTTCAGTTGTGAAATTCTACTTTTAGTTTATGCTTGTGCTTTTAGCAGTGGTGCGACTATCTGTTTTATCATAAACATCTCCTCATACACTTGCTTCATGGTGGCTTCCAGAGTGACCAGCTCCCTTTTAATGGTAAGTGGAATTTCATTGGTTTGGGTGGTATTGAGATGAATCTTTTGGATTTATTCCTCCAGCACCTTCTTATCTTGTTCCGACTGAGAGGCCTTCTCCTCAGAAAGTTGTAGCCGGTTTTGTAGAGATAGAATCTCTCTTCTTATTCTGCTAAAATTTTCTTTTGTGGCTGCTGCAAAGGAGGTCCCTACTAATGCGATCATAATCAGATTAGTCCTGGTGTCCAAGACTATGTCCTTTTCTATGGTTACTGCGAGAGGTGTGGCTGGGTTCCACGTGAGGAATTTTATTTTCTCTTGCCTGATCTTTTGCATGAATTGGTCATAGGTCATCCTTGTTAGATCCAGGACCTCATCTTCCTATTCCTCTGAGGTACCAAGGCTTGAGAGAGGAAATTTCACACTTGTCATAGGGATTTTCTGAGGTACATCAATGTGCAGAAACTTTGTCTATTCTCCTGTCTCTGGGGGCGGTGTCTTGCTTCCCCCTGCTTCTTTGGAAAAATCTTCCCAAGATTTCTGGATTTATTCTCCCTTCCTTCTCTCCTCAACCTCTACTTTGTCTTGTTCTTCTTTTAATTTGTGCTCAGCCTCCTTCCACTCTTCCTCTTCTTTCCGCTTGTGTTCTTCTTCCTCCTTTTTCCTGCAGGCTTCTTTTTCCTGCTTTCACTTTTATTCCTCCCTTAGTTGTTTCTTTCATTGCTCCTTAGCTTGCTTATTCTATTTATCTTCTTCCTTCTAGCGTGCTAGGGTATCTTGGGCCCTTTTGGCTTCCTCTTATTTTTCTTTCTTCTCAGCCTCCTGCTGTGCCTTAGCATCTATGTCCCTTTTTTCTTGTTGATGTTTAGAGAGCCTACCGCCCGTATCAATCCTCAGCTTCTTGGCTTTGGAAGATGAAGCTCCTCCTAACGTATCATCCCTTTCTTCTGTAGTTTGATCATCCTCCCTTATTGATCGATTTATTCTTCTGGTGCATCCTCCCTATCCTTGTTGTACTAGTTATTAATTTGTTCTTCAATAGGGCATTATGTATGTTGGTAATTCCATTTGAATTTAGCCTGTTTGTAATGTGCAGGGACGATCCTTTCAGGATCATATGATCTGTGTGTTAAAGGCAGAAAATGAAAGCCCTCGGGTTCTTCAGTCTATGCTTCTACTTCTTTCAAATCCATAACCTTAAAGACGTCAATAGTAAGCAGGAGGGTAGGCCATGGATTTTTCTTGCCCTTGGTGAGAACCTTAGAAAACCCACTCGTCATCTGCTAACACACTTCTTGCAAGAGGAGTTTATTGGTAACGAATTAGGGCAGTGCGTGAGGAGCCTTGAATGACCCGAAGACCCTGATGAAAGTACTGTGTGTGATGGGAAACTAGTTTCCCACTCGGGTTATTATTTGAATGGATCGCCTAGACATGCACGGGGAATCTTTTCCAAAAAACTTCTTGTAGAGCGCATGAATGAAATTGTGCGAGATCGACTCCATATATTGTTTGTACTTGGAGGCCTATAACACCTTTAACTCTTTATGGATTGGCCCATAATGCTCTACATCCCAATTATGAGGCCATCCTCTAAACTTACATCTTGCACATATCGTATCTAACAAGTGGGAAGCCATATAAAATTTGGATGAACACCCTTCTTCAAGGGCTTGTGCTGCTGATATGTTTGACTTGAGGGCTGCTAATATTAGGCTGGCCTAGTTGAATTGGTTGGCATATGTAGTGACAACGTACATGAGAGAGACCCAAGTACCATTGAAAGTAGTGGAATTCAGTTGGCAATACAACTTTCTCATCATCGCTGCCACAAACATGTGGACTTTTCTGAGGCCCTCCATTTTATACTCTTGATCCTTCCTAACTCTAAACTTTTCTAGGTCCTCCCATCATCCCTTCAAGGTCTCTATTATGGGAACTACATGAGTGGTAGCCCATTCAGTGTTGAAATTTTTCTCTCAGGTGTGGAGTGCATAGTAGTCTTCCGCATCCTACCCCTTCAGGTTAGCAAGTGATTTCCCTGAGTGATCTCAAATTACCCAAATTATAGAGTCAACCTTTTGCAGGATCCATTCGATAATATTTGCACATGGAAATATTAGTGGATGGGCGCCTCCATAGTGGAGCTTGGACCACTTGACCTAAATATACACCTGCCAATTCGGGAGATCTTCTGGAAACTCGGGCTTTGTGAACTCCTGGGATCTTTGATACCAACTCACATTGTCTCCTTTCCCGAACATGCAAGCAGTGTCTCCATAGATAGGGCGAAGGGAGGGAGGAATTTGTTTTTTTGAGATTTCTATTTTAGGACTCTTGTTTCTCTTTTGAACTATCGGGGCCCCCATTTCTCTTGAGGCCGAAGAGATTGACACATACTAGAGCTCAACTTCAGTGTTCCCTAGCATATTCATGAAACAATGCCACGATAACACAGATGGCATAATTATAAACACATTTAGGTTGTTGCTAACTACTATTCAAGGAAATGGATAGACCTGCGACTTGGCAACTTTACGACTAGGTCGCTAGGTCGCTAGGTCACACCGGTGTACACTCTTAAGGAATAGCGGCTTTGCGACTTGGCGACTAGGTCGCAAGGTCGCAAGGTCACACTTGGGTCAAAATTAGGGGAACCATGACTTGAAGACTTCTGACTAGGTCGCAAGGTCGCTATGTCACGGGGAGGCCAAATGATTGGTTATGAGTGATTTGGCAACTGTTTTAAGAGACAAAACCATGGATATACTTTGAAGGGATAATTCATTGAAATAACTTCTCTTGAGGCTCTAGGCCAAGGCCGCATTAGATTTCTCTTTACCGAGAGACCAAAGGTTCCAAAATTTTAAAATGGGACCAAATTTTGGAGGGTGTTGTAGTGGATACAACAAATGGTGATTCAATGGTAGCGCCCAACATCTCTGCCAGCACTTCACCTTGAGGGTGGGGGGGGCTTATCAGCCTATTCATTTCATCCCATGGGTCCCACTACTTTCTCGCTTAGACCTTGCATGTTTCCTCATCCAAGCTGCATGGCTCAGGAGGTGCTGGTTCATCGTATTTTCATATCTGTAGACTGGAAGGACAGGGTTGGAGTAACCTCAAGGATTTCCAGGATCCAGTATAGTTATTCGGTGCTCATTTTTTTGCTCCACTACCAGCGAACCTGGTGGTCCCGATGGAGTCACTACCTAGGAGTCATAAACATTGCTCCGTTACCATCGAGCCTGGTCAGTACCCCGGCGGAGTCGTTCCATTGCCTCTCCACCCAGGAGGCCTTTCTCAATCCTTTACCCTTTATTTCATGTGCTAATAGAACTTATTTAAATGTGCTCAAAAAATATTTTTTGACTATGCTCGAGGCACTTATTTTAAGGTGGAAAGTATTTCCTAGGCAGATGAGGGATCCTGACTTCTTTTTCTTGCAAGAGTGGTTTCTCCTGGTCTATACAAGGACCATTGGGTTTTCTCAGATATCCATTTGTCACCTAAGGTTTTCCCTGCTCCCTTTCCATCTAGTGACCGACTTCACCAAAGCTTTCTCTCATATAGTAGTCCCTTCACCCATCATACCAAGTAAGCTACCTACACTTGGGTTCTAGGACTTGGTCATGTTTTCCCCACATGGTTGCTATCACAGGAAATCTTGTGCTACTTTTGGATTATAGGGGTGATTCTTCACGAGCAGAGAATTTGGTAAAACATGCCAATTGAGTAGCTACTTTGACTATCCCTCAACTCGGGATGCTAAGGGGACGGATTTCAGCAAGCCCACTCGAAACAAACCATTTATTGAAATACATAAAACAACAAAAAAATAAGATAAAAATAAAACAAAACTATGGTACAGAGTATGTTGATGGCCCCTTAGGGATGTCAGGTGAAATAGTGTTTAAGGTCGTGCCCATTTATCGGGAGGACCTCAATACTCCCTTCTAGGGTCTGTAGCCTAAATGTGTGGGGTTGAATTTTTCTTTGGTTTGCAAGGGATCAGTCCATAGGGTTTGGAATTTGGAGTGCTTCCTCTTGCCTTCATGAGCTTTGTCCCACTTGAGGACGAGGTCGCCCACCTCAATAACCTTGTTTTCGCCAGATTTCTTATCGAACCATCGTTTTATCCAGCTCTGGTGGATAGCGAATTTTTCCTGGGCTTTTAGCCTTTCCTCCTCCAGTTTTAGTAATGTGTCTATATGGGCCTGCAAGGCAGGGAAAGTGGTACCATGGGTTTCTTGTGATAACTGAAGGGCTGGGAGAGACAAATTGGGAGGAAGGATTGCTTCTTTTCCATACACAAGAAAAAGTGGGGACGTGCCCAAGGATGGTTTGGGTGTGACCTGATCAGCCCATGCGACATTATGGAGTGCATTGTGCCTGTTTCATTGTTGGGACAACAGAGTCTTTTTAATGATATGGATGAGGTTATTATTGGTTGACTCAGCTAGCCCATTTCCTTGGGGCTAATAGTTTGTGGAGTGTTTGAGTACTATACCATTTTCTAGAGCAAATTCATATAATTTGAACGATGAAAAATAATTTGTGTTATCAAAAACAAGGGAGGTTGGAATGCCAAACTTGGTCATGATATGTTGAGTGATGAAGGCTATTACCTCTTGATCATTGATTTCATGCAACGGTATTGCTTCAACCCATATTGTGAAGTAGTCCATGGATGTGAGGATGTATCTGTGTTTCTTGGAAGAGTGTGGAAACATTTCCCCAATCACGTCGACTCCCCACTATTGAAAATGCTCTTCCACCGCGACGGATTGCAGTGTTGTGGATGGTCATGTTTCCCTCTTGGAAAACTTTTGACATGGCAGGCATTTTCGAACATAAGCATGTGCATCTTTGAATAGAGTGGGCCAATAAAAACCGGCACGCATGATCTTATGAGCAGTGGTGTCCCTGCATAGTGCCCACTGACTGGACCATCATGAAATTATTTCAAGACCTTTTGTGCCTCATCATGTTCCAAAGAGCGTAGTAAAACTTTGTTGTGGTGCTTGCAGAACAACTTACCCAGCACTAGTTGGTAGGATGCAGCTTTCAGTCTTATTGCATGTTTCTTCTAGGTGGTTAAAGTGGGGTCTACGATACCATGGCTCAGATATTGCTGAAGATCAAAGTACCATGAAGGGGTACTCTGCCGAGATGTACTATCAGTCTGATACATGCCGATTTCATGGTCCCAACACTCCTCTTCACTACCTCGCAAGTCTGAAGCTTTAGTAGCCATTTGGCATAGCCCTTGGCCCTTGACATTGTGTGCCAGTTTGAATTCCAGGTTGTTTTCTTGAAGGCATGTCATCTAGTTGCCTCGTCTCTCACCCAACTCCTATTGAATGAACAGTGAGCAAAACGCTGGGTGAGGGACGAACACTGTGACGTGATTCTTCAAAATATACAGCCTGAAATGTTTGACTGCTTTGTACACTACAGTCTTCCTTGTCAATATTTAGATAATTCAGCTTAACACCTTGCAATCCATTTCATTTGAGAGGTTCTTGAGAGAATTCCATTTAAATCTTGCATTCTTCTTGATCATACCTTGCCGAGGTTTCACTATTTGGGCAAAGTTCGATATAAATTTTCGCATGAAGTTGATTTTTCCGAGGAAAGATTACATGGTATTCTTGCTGCTTGGGGGAGGAATTTGGGCTATGGATTTTACGCATTCTGGATAAACCACTATGCCATCTCGGGTTATGATGTGCCCCAACAGATTTCCCTCGTAGACGGCGAAAATGCTTTTCTTTGGATTGAGTGAGATCCAGTATTTTCAGCACCTTTCAAAAATCTGCTTGAGGTGGTGTGAATGGTCACACCTACGCTTTGAAAATATAGTGACATCGTCAAGGTATACCACCACGCTTTAACCCATTAGGCCCCGGAAGGCAATGTCCATGGCTCTCTGGAAATTCACCCCAGCATTGATCAGGCCGAAGGGCATGCGCCTGAATGTGAACGTTCCACATTTAATTCTGAATGTGGTTTTCAGAAGGTCAGGTTCAGCCACTAGTACTTGGTTGTATCTTGAAAAACCATCCAATAATGAGAACATTTCAGACCCAAATACTGCTTGGAGGATTTGTTCCATAGGGGGCACTGGGTAGTTGTCTTTTTCTAAAGCTCTGTTCAGATTTTGGAAGTCCACGCATAAGCAAATTTCGCCAGACTTTTTACTAACCGAGACCAAATTTGACACCCAGGTTGAATTTCAGACTTTGAAGATTATATGTGCATCCAGGATTTTTTTCAGTTCCTTTTGGATCATCGATTCTAGAGTGGGGTGTACTTTTCTCAGTTTCTTCTAGAATGGTTTTACTCCTTCTTTCATGGGTATCACATGCTAGATGATTCGCATGTCATAGGTCCGCAGCTCATCATACGTCCAGGTGAAAACATCTCGGTATTTCTTGAATAATTTAGTGAATGATTGCCTCTCCTGAGGGGTGCATTATGTACCAAGGTTGACGAATTTGGGTTTCTTCTCTGTCCCTAGGTTTTGGTGCAATAAAGTATAACTTTGCACCTTTGGGTTTGGGGTCCTTGAAAATGGTTCTGCAAATAAAATAACTTTTTAAGCAACATGACCCCCTTGGGTATCGGATTTCCCTCATGCTCCTCTCATTCATTTTTCAATGCCAGGTCATGGTCCTCTTCTTCAATAACTGCATCCTTCAAAATGTTCGTATTAAGAATGAATTCCAGTACCTGTTGATCATCATTAAAAACACACAGATTAGTTACATTATTTTGCACGGTAGGTTTGTAAATAATTTCAATACAAAACCCATCTCTTACTAGGGTAAATCTAGCGGCGGCATTAGCAAGTGTATCATTCGCTGCATTGTGCATTCTAAGTATAGATTTAATGCCAAAAGCATCAAAAGCAGAAATTAAATTCCATACCTCTTGTTGGTAACCTTTCAAGTGTGGAGATAAGCAGTGGATGGTGTTAAGTACTTGTCGGGTGATAATTTTGGAGTCTCCAAATACCTTTAAACAACTGACTTTGCGATCTATGGATTTCTTGAGCCCGAGGATCAACGCTTCATACTTGGCTATATTATTGGTACACCAGAACTCCACACGACAAGAGATTAGAAACTTTTTCTTTTGGGGGTCTATCAAAATACAGCCTGCGTTGACCCCATCATGGGTTTTTGAACCGTCATAGTACAAGGTACAAACCTCATCTTGCGATTTTGTAAGGTTGTCGGGCTACGTAGGAGATGTACTCGAGGTGGAGACTTCTATCATTCCTTCCATTAAGGCAGAGTACTCATCAGTGGCTAATAAATGTTCTGACTAGACGGCTTGGGTGACCAAAAATTGAGGGGTTTGATAGCAACCGAACATGGATACTTAGGAACACATTCTGAGTTCTTCTTGTGAAAAACTGATGGGTTCATTTGTTGCCTCCAGGTCGGTCACTGTGTGCTTCATGTAAGGTTTTCTTTCGACCTATATCTGATTTTTCCTTCCCTTTTATGGGAGCCATAGGGGGGACCAATCAATGGAAAAGTATCTTTGCATCTTACTAGACCAATCCCAGCTTAAGATCAAATCGTAGGCTTTCAGGATATCCATGATTATTATGTCGATGCACTGATGCACCCTGGAGTATGATGAGAGGTGGATAAGAACATTATTCAATTCACCAATGATGGGGGCTTGGCATCTGTCTTTTCAGGACAGATATTTATTTTATTGCACATGGATATGGGCATAAAATTTGTGGATGCACCAGAGTCGACAAGGCAGTTGTTAACATTGAAGTTGAAGATCTCGAAATACAAGAGAAAAGGGGGGGGTGGATCCTCAAGAATTTTCATTGATGAAATTCACGATGTACTGAGAGCATGAAGCCTCCTGGGCAGATGTGGAGCTTAGGGGTTTGGATTTTGGAAGATTGGTGAAAGCTTTGAGAATAAGATCTCGCTGATTAGCTATCTGGGTGAGCTCATAGAGGGAAATGTTGGCCCGCGTTTTCTTCATATCTTCGATAATGTTATACCCAGAATCTAGGTGCGGGAGAGGGTTAGCAGAGGCATTAGGTGAACCTAATGATGATCTAGCCTTTGGGTTTATTTAGGTAGAGGTTGGGATATACCTTTAGGGTGTTGCGGTTTGGTTTTATTTGTTTGGTGGAATAATTTTTCTTAAGAAATATTTTCTCTTTTCTTCGAAGGATTGTTTGGGGACCGGGCCTTTTCCCCTCAAGCTATAATTCTGAGGGGGTTTGGATTGAGGGTCATTGGCTAGGTTTATTTCAATTGTAGGAGAGGGTATTCCTGCATGGACTACCTCGAAGGTGAGGACAGTGGATCCCATATCCTCATCCAGGGGAGAGGCTTCCTCATTCTTTGAAATAGCCTCCTTTTCTAAATCCCCCATGGTTTGGTCTTCTAAAAGTTGATTTACCACAATGGTCATGTTGTTGATCCACTGAGGACAAGTTTTCTCCAAGTGGGAAGCTTGATGGAAGGATTAGAAATTATCCTTACCGATTTTTTCAATGTTGAGGCTAGCATTTCGGTTTGATGAAGACTGGCTAACAGCGGGGTTATTTTTCCTAAAGAAATGTTTCTGCATTTTGGTACCCGAGGTGGAGTCACTTTTCTTCCTCTTCAAATCAGAGACTTCATTTGTTAATAGCATGAGTGACTTTGTGATACTCTCGAAGTCGAAGGGGTCTTTGTCTTTGCCTCCAGACTTATGAGCTTGGGATTGGATTCTTTTAGTGGCCGGCTTTGGGTCATTTTGAACATCATGATCAAGGGCTCCTATGGATAGCATGTCCTTTTTTACGGCAAGGGTGGTGGTGTAATTTGCTGCTAGGGTAGCTCTAGCTTTGTGTTTTATGAACACGGTCATATCTCGAGTGAGAGCCCTTATGTAGTAATCAATGGTGATGGAATCATCCAGGGCCATGTTCAGAGGGAATTTTTTCAATATAGTAGTGAAGTGTTGATTGAAATATTTGAATTTCTCCTTCTTCTGGCATTTCAAAGTACTAAGAATTGTAAGGAGAATAGGAGGAGTCTTGTCTTCTGAATTTTTTTGGAGAAAAGTATGGCGAAATTGCTCCCAAGAGGAAATGGAAGGAACAGGGAGGGAATGGTACCATGTAGGCACCTTTTTTTCTAAGGTAGGAGGAAAAATCCTGCATGCTATACTGCAATCTCATCATTTGTAAGGCCAAGTAGAAGTTAGTTATATGGTCTTCAACAAGCACACCGTTTTTGGGGTTGAACTTAGGGAGGTGCTTCTCGAGGTGCCAGGGCATGTCATGGAGGGGGCCATGGAGGCCTAAGGGAGACTGTTCCATAGAAGCCAATGGATACACACGCTTAGCTTGCTGGTGGCATCATATGTAGATATGTACCATTTCATTCTCAGATTCACTTCCCATGCTAGATTCAGAGGCTTCGCCCTCATGGTGAGAGTGCACGTCTTGATTTCCTTCGAGGTTTCCCATATTCCCAATATTCCTCCAGTTATAAAGGAAGGGGAATCTATTTTGGTTTCAGTTGTTTGTGGTGGTGGCCAATATTTTGACCTTGTCCGTGGCCTCTATCCCCCCAGCCTTTGTTTCCTCGTCCCCTTCTCATTCCTCCTCCAGGTGGGTTATTTTCTTGAGTGTTATCATTCAAAGGTTGATCAAGTTGCAGGCCAGCATCAGGTTGGGTTTTAGTAATTTTGGGGACACCTCCTTTAATCCCTTGGGGACTGTTGAGGGGCTTTGCTTAATTACGCTCAATTGCATCTGCATAATATTTGAACATAAGAACTATCAACTAAGGCATGGAATTGACTAGGGCTCCCTGGTGAGTTTAATTAGCTGTGGGAATTTGAGGATTGGCCAGGGAACTGGTGGCCAGGACATTTTTCAAGCCTCTGATGAGATCACGAGCGATCACACACAGGGCCCTCAGTTGGTCCGAGGTGACCTTATAATAAGGGGGTTCATCCTCCAGGGAATTTTCAAGGGGGGGGGAGGACCAGTATTTTCATACATGATCTCCCCTTGTGGGGTTTGCAACAGGATGTTACTTGTGTGCTGGGAGCTTGCCATTCAGGCCCTCCTTCTAGCGCCAAATCTATTTATGGGAAGAAATTCCCAGCCAATAGTAGGGGACCTCCCCAGTATAATGTCCCAATTAGACTCCAAGCCATTTTCTATAGGGATACCATCTGGGGTGTGGGTCCAGCTACCACTAAATATTCCTTTTCTCGAAAGAATAATGAGCCCTGTAAACCTATGAATACACAGTTACTCAAACAATACAAGACAAATGGTTGATGAGTCTTAACGAAAATAAAACATTACAAATAGAAAAGCGAGTTAAAGCATGGAGCCAAAAGGATAATGATATTAGCAGGACATCGTTAGGGTCATGCTTGTAAAAGTCATTTAAACCACAAAAGAAATAAATCTCTATGCTAAAAGCACCCTTCAATTCTTTAGGCATTTTCTGAAAGATGATAAAATTTTAATAACAAATTTTCCAACGTCTCTCCATTGAATATCCCCATACCATCAACACATCGAGTGAGCTTAAACATATAAATGACATGAACAAAAAAACGCAGATCAACCAATCATAAAAAGATAAATAATACATGATACCAAATAGTCATAATGTTAACACACATGAGTCCTCATCAGATCCAGTAGTGGAATCAAAACACTTGTTTGTATTCATTCACAAAAATATGCATTCATTTCTATAAAATTCTCTTTGATCCTTTGGAGTCCAATAAAATATCCTTTACAATTCCTTAGAGGGAGTACTTATAGAACAAAATTGACCCTTGGGTGTCCCTGACCCTTCACATTCCCAACTATTGGAATGCGCTGCGACCTAAGAGGAATTTGCAACTTATGACCCAGTTTCGGATGCGACCTACGACCTCCTGTCCGTTGCGACCTCCGACCTGTTCCATTTCCTTGGTCGAGGAAGAAATTGGATGATTGAGAGATCTGGAACGTTTATCTGCTGCTACTCTTTGAGGTACTTTTTCCATGCTTGATAATCTATAGGAACTGGAGTGACCTCGTGAGTATCTTCCTTTAATATATGAAAACTCTCAAGAGCATCTGGGACCAAGGTGAGCCTCTTTACCATGATCTAATTGGATAGAGAAGCTAGATTTGTGTAGATCCTGACTGGTGTAAGGATGAACTAAATAATATTTTCCTGTGATGCTGAAAGATCTTGGGAAGCATTTTCTTGCCTCATGGGTTGTAGGAATACTTGAATGTCTTGGGTGACCTTTTCCTTGTTTCTTTTAGTGTCGAATGCACCAAACAAAGGAATCTGGTGTACCTTGACCATTGAATCGATGCCACTAATGAGATGTTCATATGCAGACATTACTTTCTCTAGATCCTTGACCAGTTCATCTTTGGATTATATCTTCATTCAGATCTGAACTTTGTCATTCTGGGTGAAAATACAATCCTTCCTAGGCAGGGTGTCAGGGGCCTATGGATATATGTTTGAACATTCTAGCATATTGTCCAAAGTAGTGCCAACCTTCTTCAGTTGTGCAGTCCTCCTTTTGGTTTCTTCTTCTACTTTAGGAGGTGGTGCAACTGTATGTTTTATCATAAACATCTCCTGGTACACTTGCTTCATGGTGGCTTCTAGAGTGACCAACTCCTTTTGAATGGTAAGTGGCACTTCGTTGGTTTGGGTGGTTGTGAGATGAATATTTTTGATTTCTTCCTCCATCACCTTCTTATCTTGTTATGACTGAGTGGCCTTCTGCTCAGAAACTTGTAGCCTGTTTTGTAGAGATAGAATCTCTCTGCTCATTCCTCTAGCATTTTCTTCTATGGCTATTACAAAGGTGGTTCGTGTTGATGTGATCATAATCGGATTAGTGCTGGTGTCCAAGACTATGTCCCTTTCTGTGGTTACTGCAAGATGTGCAGCTGGGTTCCACAGGAGGCATTTTCTTTTCTCTTGCCTAATATTGTGCATGAATTGGTCGTAGGTCAGCCTTGTTAGATCCATGACCTCCTCTTCCTGTTCCTTCGAAGTACGAAGGTTTGAGAGAGGAAAGTGCACACTTTTCATAGGTATTGTCTGAGGTACATCAATGTGCGACAACTCTATCTATTCTCTTGTCTCTATCGGTGGTGTCTTGCTTCCCCCTACTTCTTTGGAAGAATATTCCCATGATTTCTGGCTTTATTCCTTCCTTCTATCCTCAGCCTCTACTTTGTCATGTTCTTATTTTAATTTTTTCTTAGCCTCCTTCAACTCTTCCTCTTCTTTCCACTTGTGTTCTTCTTCCTCATTTTTCCTGCAAGCTTCTTTTACCTACTTATGCTTCTATTCCTACCTTAGTTGTTTATTTCATTGGTCCTCAACTTGCTTCTTCTATTTTTCTTCTTGTTGCTGGCATGCTAGGGTATTTTGGGCCTTTTTCCTTCCTATTTTTCTGCTTTCTTCTCAGCCTCCTGTTGTGCCTTAGCCTCTATGTCCCTTTTTTCTTGCTGATGTTTAGAGAGCCTATTACCTGTATCAATCCTAGGCTTCTTAGCTTTGGAAGATTAGGCTACTCCTAGTGTGTCGCCCATTTATTATACGGTTTGATCATCAAGCCCTTCTTGATTGATTGATTCTTCTCGTGCAACCTCCCTATCCTTTTTGTACCAGTTCTTAGTTTTTTCTTCAACAGGAAATTCCATGTGTTGGTAATTCCATTTAAATTTAGCCCATTTGCAATGTGCGGGGACGATCCTTTCAGGATCATATCATCTGTGTGTTAAAGGAAGAAAATGAAACCCCTTGGTTTCTTCAGCCTTCGCTTCTACTTCTTTTAAATACCTAACCGTATGGGCACTGATAGTAAGCGGGAGGTTAGGTCATGGATTTTTCTTGCCCTTGATGAGGACCTTAGAAAACACGCTCGTCATCTGGTAGCGCACTTCTTGCAAGAGGAGTTTATTGATGAAGAATTCGGGTAGTGCGTGAGGTACCTTGAATTACCTGAAGACCCTGATGAAAGTATTGTGTGTGATGGGAAACCATTTGGCCACTCAGGTTATTTTTTGCATGGCTCGCCTAGACATGCATGGGGCATCATTTCGAAACAACATCTTGTAGAGCACAGGAATGAAGTTGTGCGAGATCGACTCCATATCTTGTTTGTACTTGGATTGGTCTGCCATGCTCTACATCCCAGTTATGAGGCCATCCTGTAAACTAACATCTTGTGAATACCGCATTTAACAGATAGGAAGCCATATAAAATTTAAACGAACACCCTTCTTCAGGGGATTATGCTATTGATATGTTTGACCTGAGAGCTGCTACTATTCAGTTGGCCCAGTTGAAGCGGGTGCCATATGTAGTGACAACGTACATGAGAGAGACCCAAGTACCATTGAACTTAGTGTCATTCGGTCGGCCATACAACCTGTACATCATCGCTGCCACAAATTGTAGACTTTTCTGAGGCCCTCCGTTTTATGCTCCTGATCCTTCCTAACTTTGATCTTTTCCTAGTCCTCCACCATCCCTTAAAGGTCTCTAGTATGGGAACTGCATGAGTGGAAGCCCATTTAGTGTTGAAAGTTTATTCTCAAGTGTGGAGTGCATAGTATAATTCCGCGTCCTGCCCCTTCAGGTTAGCAAATGATTTCCCTGAGTGACCTCAAATGACCCAAATTCTGGAGTCAACCTTTTCCAACATCCATTCGATAATATCTGCACATGGAAATATTTGTGGATGAGCACCTACATATTGGATCTTGGACCTCTTGACCTAAATATAGACCTTCCAATCTGGGAGATCTTCTAGAAACTAAGGCTTTGAAAACTCCTGGTATACTTGATACCAACTCATATTGTCCCCTTTCCCAAACATGCAGGTGGTGTCTCCATAAATAGGGGGAGGGGAGGGAGGAATTTCTTCTTTTGAGATTTCTATTTAAGGACTCTTATTTCTCTTTTGAACTACCGAGGACCCCATATCGCTTGAGGCCTAAGAGATTGACACACACTCGAGCTCGGCTTCGATGTTCCCTGACATATTCATGAAAAAATTTCACGATAAGAAAGATGGCATAGTTATAAATACGTTTAGGTTGCTGCTAACTATTATTCAAGGAAATGGATAGACTTCTGACTTGGCGACTTTGTGACCAGGTCGCTAGGTCGCTAGGTCGCACCGGTGTACACTCTCAAGGAATAGCATCTTTGCGACCTGGTGACTAGGTCTCAAGGTTGCAAGGTCACGCTTGGGTCAAAATTAGGGGAACTATGACTTGGAAACTTAGAGACTTGGTGACTTGTGACTAGGTCGTGAGGTTGCTACGTCGCGGGGAGGCCAAATGATTGGTTATGAGCGACTTGGTGACCTTGCGAATTAGTGACCAATTCGTGGAGTCGCGGGGTCACAGGGATATCAGTATAGAAATCTTATAATATGATTCAATGTTCTTACATGATAAAATACAGATCTATACATGAAGAAATGCCTCAGAAACCCATCATTATAGCATAAGAAACTGTAGGATGAACCAGAAAACGAAATCTACAAGAATATGCAGCAGTATTACATTATATTACAGATCCATAATAGATAAGAGTAAAAAACATCAGATCGGAATGAGATCTATACGAAAAAATAGCTTTTAAGTACATTCCCCTTGGGGATCTCAGCTGAAAGTGAAGAACGTTGAATAGATCTGAGATCTACACCATGGATCTGCAGTAAAATTCAGAAAGTTCTGAAGAACATGTTCCACAGTAGATCATATCTGAAATAAACATAGATTGATTGGCCAATATATTGATCACTACAGTGAAGGGAAAGGATCCCTTTCACCGGAGATCTCTACTCCAATCTGAAGCAAAACCCCCACTGCAACTTCCCCTGCAAAAAGGGTGTAGTTTCCTTAAGGAACTATGCAGATGATGGTAATATACACTTTGGCTTGATGCCAAGATAAGGATCTAGAGCTCTAATCAGCTATTACACTCCTTCCAGTGAATTAGATGAATTCTCCACTAAAAAGATGTGATAGAATTCTTTAGAACTAAGTAGATCTAATTCCAATTTCCAAAAAATATCTAAACAGTAAAACCCCTAAACAGGAATCACATTGTCAAGAGAGATGGAGCTTGGCCAAAATGCCAGATAGTGGACCACTGTAGCACAATCTCCTCCAAGAGCTGCTCAAGGGAGGAGGGAGGATTCCTAAATAGAAAATCCTCTCTTTCTCTTTCTAAATAGCGCAGAGAAATGGAGTTTCTTCAGCAACTTCTAAAATGAAAATTCCTCAAAAACCCCTCCTTGAGTCTTCTCCTTCTTTATGTAAGATTAAGGTTTTCAAAACCCTAAACCACCTTCATTCATTTAGCCCTTTTCAAATGGAGGACCTCCTCATGGGACTGCGCTGATCATCTAGGAGGTTCATTATACCTGGTCTGCATTATGATTTTGCCATGTTGAACCTTTCAAACAGCTTGAACCTGTTTCACATACAAGTGGATTTTATTGAGCAAGCCCTGATTTAATCTCTGTTCACATTGGGCATTGATTTATTCACATGTTTAGGAGTTTTTTATTTGTCCTCCTTTACATTTTATTCATGAAACATAAAAATAAAATGACATTGAATATTTCTACTAGCTTGGGCTAGTTAGGAATATTACAGTCCTCCCCCTTAAAAATTTTTCTTTTCCTCAAGCAACTGCAGGGTAGAACCAAGCTTCTCCATCCCTCTTCTTGTGGCCTCATCAATGGACCCCACCATGGCTGAAAATGATAAGCAATGAATCTGTCCTCCAATGATTTCGTCCAAGTGTAAGGCAGCAAGTATATATCATGAGAAAATGGAAGGTGCAAGTGGTGATCTTCTTGTTCCTCAATGGCCTTATTAAGGTAGGAGTGATGAAGAGCATGGGAAAAAATTCTCCCAATGAGTGTCTCCCACACCCATGCTATCATCCATAAGAATCTAGTTACCTTCAAGTAAGGCAACTTCTGGAAATCCTCTTCCACCTCAAGCTCAAGAAAAGAAGGTGGGCTAAAAATCTACAAGTGGTAAGCATCATAGCCTACCCCACACTGTTTACCTCTCCACTTATGGAAAGTGTAGTGTGAAGGCTGATCTTGGGCTGCAAAAATTTGGCCCTCAAGTGGCAAGATGAGGTTTAGATTTCCAAGGATCTTCCCTCCTAGATTGTGAATGAAGTTGGCCCACTGCTCCTCATATGTGATGGAAAGGAGGTCATCATCATCATATGGCACCCTATCAATCACATGGCTCACCTCAAGAAAGAAAAATTTTTGAACTATGGTGGCCACATCATCTCCCATGCTCCCATTAGAGCATGTCCTACAAAAAATATGGGGATCTTCTCCCCCAAAGGACACATTCAACCCATGTGCCTCTCTCCCAATCATGCTCCTAACAATAATGTGATCAATAACAGCATAAGGAGCCATAATAAAAGTGATGTTGGCTTCCATATGTAGTAAGTGAGTGGGGCAATGATCCCTCATATGCAACCAGTGCAGTTTGAGCATAAACTGTAATAGAGAATGAAAAAAGATATGGTTTCTCAACCACCGGTTTGTTGCTACATTCTCCTCATGTATTTGGAGAAAATGAGTGATGTATGATGCATGGTGAGGATGTCCTTCAAAATAAAAATCTCCCCCAAGTCCACCAAGGGAGTGGTTATCAACATTGCTCAGGGCCTCAAGTAGACCATGTAGCCTCAAAGTGAGAATGCTCCTCCTTGGAGTAACATCATGCACATATATGGTTAAGGAATCAATATGTAAATCATCAAGTAAACAAACAATGTCCTCACCATAATTTTTTTTCATGCAAAAGGAGCAGCTCATAGATGAGTCCTCTTCCATCCTCAAATAGAAGAGAGGAGACTGCATTAACTCTTCCCAAGAGTCATGTGCATGCATAGCTCCCATGCCAAATGTAGGTGTGGAAAGGCTTCTATCCTTCCCCTGCTTCTCCTGCCATAGTGTAGAAACTGAAATGTGGGTGGGTATGGATGATGTTGAGAGACTTTTTCTCTCCTCTTTGAGCCTACCCTAGACTCTTAGCACTGCATGAAGGCCCTCCAAGGTCTCCACTCCTCTGAAATATGTGGGAAATGCCTCAACATGTGAAGCATTAACCTTCTCTTGCTGATCAAGTGGCCTCCTTGGTGCAATGTCTCTAGGAAATGAGACATCACAAAGTGGTGATTGAACACATGAATGGAGAAAACCCTCCATATTTCCACTACACAGTCTAATCACCCTCTTAGGTGCATCAACCTTCTGCAATGGATATAAATGAGATTGGCTCTCATTCCTATCTCTTCCTTGTGTCTCCAAGGTTTCACACCCTCTCAAAAATGGAACATGTGGATCATGAGATGTGCCTTGATCTCCATAGATGAGATCCTGGGGATTTCCTTGCCATGCCACAAGAATCCCTCTAGTTGGAGCAATAGCTCCCCTCTCATCTGATTGAGGTGCTAGATCATATCTAGATCCAACAGCACTGTTACCCTTTATCTCTGCAACAAAATTAGGCAACCTCCAAATGGAATGACCCACCTTGGCCTTGCAATGCTCTGAAAAACAGAACTGGTTTCTGAGTTTCAGGGCTTGAGACTCATCTTATTTCAAGAAACCACTAAGATTTTCCCTCTTAGTCACTTCTTCTTCTTGTTCTATGTGTCTCATGGCATATCTAAGCTCATGACTGCGTTGTATATCACAGTGTGTGACTACATGCTCACACCCACTGTGTGAAGATCTAGAGTTTGATTGAGATTCAAACCATTTTGGAGATTCTTCAGACATCTCCCTTCTTGCTTGCTCAAGATCTTCATGAATGCTTTGAATAGATTTAGGAAGAAGCTTTGTGAGCATATATTCCTTCTTCCTCCTGCCTCTTCTTCTATCTTCTTCATTAGAATACGAAGTGCAGGGTACTTCCTCTTCTACTTGCTCATCCTCCTTGGGGAGTTTCTTCATGGATCTTAAAAATGATGAAACAAAGCTCATCTTCTCCAAATTTTGTTCTCTGTTCTTCCCTTCTAACTGGCTCTGAAAATATGATCTCATAGGCTGAGCTAGAGATCATGCTCTGATACCATTGTAACGTTCCAAATTGGGAACTGCTCATGAATCCGACAAATGAGAATCCTTTTTCGGAAACATTACCAATCAACAACCGGATCTATTCCAGAGATTGAATGTAGAGGAATTTACTGGATATGTCACCTCTAAAAAGAGGGTGAAATCTAGAGGCTAGCTGGCCCAGTACAAACTCTGTCTATAGAATTTTGTCGAAGGGTAATATCCCCTCAAGGGATTTCTCAGCAATACATGCCTGAAAAATGCATTTCTTAGGAATATATGCTACATAAGCTTATACCAGAATTTTTATTCCTTATATCATAGTATCTAAGACCTAAATCCAAGAGGATGCTTCAAACAAATTACTCTAGGTGGGTTAAACAAATCTCCCACACCTAGTTGCCTTGAAAACTGCCGAAATAAGGGACTGCAGCAATCTGGAAACTGTATAACGGTCCTATATTGAAGAATAACCTTTGAAAAAAATTTAACAGAAATAAATACATATCTATAGCTACATAAGCAAGAAATATGTTCAATACCTTCATCCAATAGTGGGGAAAAATGAGGATTGATGTACTAAAATGGATATATTAGGAAATATGTGTAAGAATAAGGGAAATGGCTCTGGTGTATGTTAAACAGGGCTATATGGAACCTCCATACAAAATTTCAGCTAAAAAAAATGTGTTTCAATATGTTAAACAATTCCTCCTTCTCGACTAGTCAAGAAAAACCCTGATTCCCCATGACCTAAAGTATGCAGATT
The DNA here is from genome assembly GCA_034641835.2 of Pinus albicaulis. Classification (NCBI taxonomy): domain Eukaryota; kingdom Viridiplantae; phylum Streptophyta; class Pinopsida; order Pinales; family Pinaceae; genus Pinus; species Pinus albicaulis. The sequence continues at coordinate 690,696,938 of CM076580.1, forward strand.
GGATTGAAGCTTCAGCAGCATGATTTTCTAAAGGGTTTAGTGATTTTATGCAGGGATATTAGTACAGCAAGCTTATAATATAATTCAATGGTTTTACATGAGAAAATACAGATCTATACATGAAGAAATGCCTCAGAAACCTAGAATTATAGCATAAGAAACTGTAGGATGAACTATAAAACGAAATACATAGGAATATTTAGTAGTATTACATTATATTAAATATATATAGCATATAATAGTACAAAAAACCAGATCGGAATGATATCTATATGCAAAAATAGCTTTTAAGTACATTCCCCTTGGGGATCTCAGCTGAAAGTGAAGAACGTTGAATAGATATGAGATATACACCATGGATCTACAGTAAAATTCAGAAATTTCTGAAGAACATGTTACACAGCAAATCATATATGAAATAAACATATATTGGTTGGCCAATCTATGGATCACCATAGTGAAGGGAAAGGATCCCTTTCACCGGAGATCTCTCCTCCAATCTGAAGCAAAACCCCCACTGCAACTTCTCCTACAAAAAGGACATAGTTTCCTCAAGGAAATGCATAGATGATGGTAATATACACTTTGGCCTGATGCCAAGATAAGGATCTGGAGCTCTAATCAGCTATTGCACTCCTTCCAGTGAACTAGATGACTTCTCCACTGAAAAGATGCAATAGAATTCTTCAAATCTAAGTAGATATGATTCCACTTGTTGCAAATCTCTGAACAGTAAAACCCCTAAACAATAATCACGCAATCAAGAGAGATGGAGCTTGGCCAAAATGCAATATAGTGGACCACTGCAACACAATCTCCTCCAAGAGCTGCCCAAGGAAGGAGGGAGGATTCCTAAATAGGAAATCCTCTCTTTCTCTTCCTAAATAGCGCAGAGAAATGGATTTGCTTCAGCAACTTATGAAATGAAAATTCCTCAACAACCCCTCCTTGAGTCTTCTCCTTCTTTATGTAAGATTAGCATTTGCAAAACCCTAAACCACCTTCATTCATTTAGCCCTTTTCACATGGAAGACCTCCTCATGGGACTATGCTGATCATCTAGGAGGCTCATTGTACCCGGTCTGCATTATGATTTGGCCCTATTGACCCATTCAAATAGCTTGAACCTGTTTCACATACAAGTGGATTTTATTGAGAAAGCCCTGATTTAATCTCTATTCACATTGGGCATTGATTTATTCACATGTTAAGGAGTTTTTTTATTTGTCCTCCTTTAAATTTTATTCATAAAACATAAAAATAAAATGACATTGAATATTCCTACTAGCTTGGGCTAGTTAGGAATATTACATATTTTTATGTCAAGCCAGGTACATCAAGGAAATGCTCAAGAAATTCAAAATGGAATATTGCAAACCCACCTTTAATTCGATGGTAACAGGTTGCAAATTGAACATAGAAGACTCATCTAAGGATGTGGATAAGAGGTTTTAAAAATCTATGATTGGTAGTATTCTATATGTAACAGCCTCCCGACCAGATGTTATGCAAGCAGTTGGACAAGTAGCAGATTCCAATTAGCACCAAAAGAATCACATATTATTTCCGTCAAAAGAATTATTCGATATCTAAATGGCATAGAATAATATAGCTTGTGGTATCTCAAGAGTAACAATATCATTATTCAAGCCTTTACAGATGTAGATTGGGCAAGAAGCATTGATGACCATAAGAGTACTAGTGGAGTATCATTCTATCTAAGTGGTTGTCTTGTATCATTGTTGAGCAAAAAGCAAACCTCCATCTCGTTATCTAAAGCAGAAGAAGAATACATTGCAGTGGAATCATCTCGTACTCAAGTCCTTTGGATGAAATAAACTTTTCAAGATCTTCAAGTACAATTCAGTGAGCCTATTCCGATATTTTGTGACAACACCAGTGCCATCAACATCTCCAAGAATATTGTCATGCATTCAAAAACAAAACACATTCCAATCAAATATCATTTTTTTAGAGAAAAAGTCACTGAAAATAATATCAAACTTGAGTATTTTGGTACAAAAAATCAAATCTCTAATACCTTCACTAAACCTTTACCTCGTGAAGCACTTGAATATCTTCTCTAGAAGCTTGGGATTCTCCCAAGTTCTCATTATATTTTCCTTCTTCAGAATATAAAGGGGGAGTGGAAGTGTGTATAGGTCTGCAGGATGGTTGTGTGTCAGGGGGAGTTACCCTTTGCCATTAATGTCAAAGGGGGAGAGAATGTTGTAGGAAAAGGTGTCATGATCACAGGGTGAGTACTTGTGTTGCCATCAATGCCAAAGGGAGAGATTGTTGATCAGTGGTTGTCATTCATGTCAACCGATACAGCACTAGGGTCTAACCCGATCTTGCATGGGAATTTTGACCTACAAAATTACTATATTCTGGGTCAAGAATATTCTTATGGTTTGTACTTATCAAGATGTTTCTATTGATATATGGAACACCATGTAATTATTCACGGTTTGATATATATTCATGTTTGAATTTTGTAACCCCAGTTAATTGGCTAAAACCCCATGGATTTGTGGCATGGGTCATTGAAAAGTCAATAATTAATAATTTTTAAGTTTCTAAAATCCCTCCCACGTTCACTTGTTGAAGTCCCTTTCAACCTAAAAATTTATATAAATTGTGATCCTCATCTCCTCCTCTTGTAGGGATTTTGCTACCTGAATTAGGTCATCATGGAATTTTTTCTATAAAATTCTTTCTACAAAGGTTCAAAAGCTAAAATTTTTATGAGCAAACACGAAATCCTGAGGAAGCTCCTATAAAAATTTCAGATCAAGGTGCGCAATATGTTCGGAGATATGATCTGTGGAATTTAGTGTTTTTGCAGGCTCCTTAACTTCATCTCAAAGAAGTGACCTTGGGAACATCGTCATAAATATCTCTCTGAGTATTGTATTGGAATTTTGTATAAGGTGGTGGATAGTGCACGGATGGTAGTTTTCGCTATATCAATTTTAGAGTTGAATGACGAAATAGTGATGCATGGCACACCATACAAGTTCACTCTACTGAACTATTCCATAATTAGGGCATTGTGAGAGATTAGGAATAAATATCACGTGAAGAATCCAAATTGGGTCAGACTTGTGGCATTATAAATAAGACTTAGAGGGCTACCACAGGACCAAAAATCACATATTTGAGATCTGAAAGAACGGAGGTACACCAAATTCAATATTGAGCTCCTGGAAGGTAAGAAAAAACTAGATCATATGTTGTCAAGGGTTGCAAAGGACCAACATTTCTAGGGTAGAAAAGCAAAGAAAGCTGCAACAGAGGGTAGCATGATAAGAGCATAAATCAAGGTGCAGAACAATAGGAAGAAGTTCACCACATGAAGTCTTCAAGTGGGCAGCACTGCATATAATAATTGTAAAGGTATCATTGTACTAAGTCATTGTAAATGCATCATTGTAAAAATTGTAAAAGTGTCTATCTAGCAAGAGTTGAAGAGGCACTGTTGGGAGGTCTAGGACCATCATTAGGTGTTTCTGTCATAGTTGGGGTTATGGTCTAGTGTGCCTTCTTCTTCTACATCATTCGATACCATTGTAAAGTGGACCATTTTCCCTAGTACGGGAGTCCATTCTTGTTTTATTCTTCTATAGGGTGGTAGGGTAGTGATAGGATGAGTTGTAGCTCATTGGATGTTGGGGCATCCATTTAGTTGACTACTGAAGAATCTCAGACATTGGTGTGTCCATCCAGTGGGAGATGGAGAAGAATTTTTTTCTAGATTCTAGGAATTTGGAGCTTTATTTTCAATTGGAGATGAATATTAAAGAATTATTAGAATATCATTCAGGTGGTTTTTGTACCGGAGTGGGTTTCCACCTTAAAAACTATGTGCATTTGTGTTCCTTTTGTTTACTGCTATCATTGTACAAACACTGATAATAATTGAATATTAACTAATTCTCTGAAATATTAATAATAATACTAATTGAAAAGAATATCGATTCACCCTCTCCTCTCAGTATTTCCAACATCCTATGCCCACTTTTGGTAATTCCATTAAACCACCTCACGCCCTTCTTTCACTTTTACAGTTCACAACTCATTGCAAAATTACTCTGATACTGCGATCAACTACCATCTCTAAGCATCAAAGTAGCAGAACATGAATGAATCACATGGAAACTCTCTAAGCCCTTCAAAGCTTACATATTAAAGCATATAGGAGAGATTTTAGGCTTGAGTAAGCCCTTATTTCTTCCCTTCTTACAATTGCAGATGTAAATGGAGAAGGTCCACCCAAAGTGATAATTGTTGCCAAGATGGGAATTCAAGATTTCCAGTTTATACAACATGTTGTAAACTCTGTTCCCGAGGAAAATCCATGAAGAGAGAAACATTTTTTCCCCAAACCCAAACCACACATAACTTTCCTAGAACAACTACGAACAAAATAAATGCATGGCTGAGATGATGGGATTATAGCATCAAAGAGGGATTTGATGGAAGCTATTTATAAAAGGTTTACCCACGGTTCCACGATTTCATCACTGGAATGAAGATTTGGTGGCATATTTTGATGATCCAGAGATTCAAGAGGACTCTACCGAGAACTGCTGGCAGAGTTAGTGGGAGAGGAGAAGGAGGTTATCGTCATCATGTCATAGGGTCGGCTTGTAGAGAATCTTGCAGGTGTAGGTCATGCTCTCTTTTCTTGTTATCATGCTTTTCTTTTTGAGTCTCTATTTTCTTTGTCAATGATACATGATGAGTTATATTCCTACCTCCTTCATGATTTCATGCTTCATCGTCTTATGTAATGGACGGGTTTTAATTTACAAACCAAATCCATGGGATAATGATGGATTTTTTTGTCGTTTTTAAGATGAATCTGATGATGTTTGGTTGATTGAAGTGAAATTTGGATGGTTTCAATGTTATTGAATACCTTCACCATAGAGCGGTGGCCCTATATGGGATGTTGCTGATGAAATACTGAGTCGGAAGTAGCAGAAAGTTTTTGAACGATGGGAGTATTTTCATGGAGTTTTGTCTTCACTTCAAGCTTTTTAAGAAGTCACCTCGATCAGCCTTTTTCTGGACAGTTCAAGCTCTCATCGTAGAGAATAAATGCGTGTCAAACATGGTTCGGATCGCATGGCGCAACGATGGGACTTATGATGTCAATAACAAGACCATAGGGCCTTTCAAGATGATGAAATACGAGGAAGAGCTTGCCCACAATGCTAGCAACGATTTGGACATTGTCGTGAGGCTCCTGGAGAAAATAAATGAACAGTTCCCATAATATGATCTTTATCAGTTGGATGGCGTGGTGGTTTTTGAAGTCACCGGAGGACCTAACATACCATTCCATCCCGAAAGAGAAGACAAGCCTGAACCCCCAGAATAAGGTCGCATTTATAATGAAAAAAAAGGACCTGATCATCTGATAGATGGTTTTGGTCAATATGGGGTTGAATGATAAGGAAATTATGGCCTTGTTTGATGTGGCACATATATTATCCTTTCCATCATGATCCACTGCATATCTTCACATTGGATTCAGGTATCTCTTGTTGACAAGCACAGGTCCACCATATCTTGTATAGGCTGGCAGTAATAACTTAACGATATTCTTTCAAGGTCACTATTGCAGTGTTTTGTGATGGAATGTGAACCAATTGAAATATGGTTAGCAGTTACATTTGAAACTGTATATATCCTGTTAGAAAATTAAATAGTATAGAGCAATGAAACACATAAAATATGAAGAAAACACAAGCACACAAAACACATAAAACCATAGAGACACAGATATATGTGGTTCACCCAGTTTGGGCTATATCCACCTCGAACAACCAGTCCTTCCTTTCTATTATCCAGCAAAATGAAGAGACAAAACCTACAGTAGATCTGCTGTAATATCCTCTATTCTCTCTCATAATCTCTCTCTCTGTTTCTCACTCCGAGAATACACATAACATACACAGCCACAATACAATACCCTCATACATGCGAGGGGGTGCCTTCTAGGGCAAAAAACCATAAACTAAACATAAATTCTACCATGAGATCATCCGCCTAATGAACAACCCATATTGACTAGAAATTACTATAGTTTTACAAGGCAATTTTACATATGTTTTTAGCTTCAGGGGTGCTGCCCCGGAAACCCCCCGCCAAGGGCGGGCTCCATGAAGTCGCAGTCACCCCCCTTGGACCCCCCAGGGAGCATTTAATTACAGGTGGCATTGCCGCCCCCATTAAGGTATAGGGGTCCAATGTTGTGATACAAAATAAACAAGATAAACAGGCTCCACACCCAACATATCTTGGGAGTTTCGATGAGAACACATATATTGAATTCAGAAAATCAATACACTAAAATAAGAATCAACTTCAACAATCTTAGATTTTGGTGGACCAAAAGCCTTTTCAGTGGGGAGGTTTGATCCACAAGGATCTATATACTCTTCCCAAGGAGCACCAAGGTGAAAAACAACTCATTGAAACCTAGTGTTTTGTGAGGGTTTTTAATATATTTGTGCTCATAATTTGATTTTTTATTGTAAAATAGAAATTGAATATTTGAGAGGATTTCCATCAAAAATTTAAGTTCTAATTCATGTTGAATTTGACTGTTTAAATGGATTATTCTCATCCCTAAGTTTTTGGGGATAAGGCCCTTGAAAGTAGAAATTGAGATATTTCTTCACACATAAATATCATGAGAATATTTTAAGGGATATGAGAATTAATTTCTCCTTGGAATAAGAGATAAGGATATATTCCCTCCTTATTTTTGGGCTCTTAAGAGCTATATAATTCCATTTTATGTAGTTGGTAAAGGAGAGTAAGGATATATTTTGAGTGCTTGAAAGAGTCATTTTCAAGCAGAGCTTGGATATCTCTATAAGTTTTTCAAAGTTTTTGATGTATAGTTGACAGTTCTTGGCTAGCCACCTTGATTTAAAAATCGATGTACATCTATATCATTTCAGAAAGACAATAGATTGATTCATCCTGTTGGAGGTGGATCTAGAGATGTAGCCCAATGGAGGGGGTGAACTCCATTATCACACCTATTGTGTGCACATTTTTATTCTTTATGTTTTGATTGAGAATTTTCTTTCAGTCATTTTTTTTTCCAATTAAGTGATGAAATGAACATATATATATGCATGTATTGTAACTTAATCTCTTAAGCTCAAATTGAGATTATTATTATTTTTTTATATTATACATGTTTGAGTGGCCCTCAAGGGATTACGTATCAGTAGTGTAGGCCACCACAATAATGCACTCAAAATATTATGTGCAGTATTGCTTCCTGCATAGTGCCCACCAGTTGCACCCCCATGAACCTCTGATAGAATCATTTGTCTTCCATGTTCAGGGACATATCTTCACAATATCTCATATCATGTTATATCATCATTTATCACCTTTATATACTTGATGACTTATGTATTAGCCTTGGGCAGCCCTTTCCTTTTAGACTAGGTCAACTTTTGGAAAAACATTATTTTGAATTCCCTACGTGACTCAACCCAAAATTTAACACGTGCAGACACATGTTCACTCTTATCTAACCTTCGTATACAATTTAAAATATTAAAAAAATATAAACTCCCTATTAATTTGGCAGGGTTTACAGGCTTTACCTAAATACCACCTACACTAGCCCATGGCCAAATGTTTTCCCAACTGAAAAACTGATTTGAGGAAGTATAAATACACCTCATTGGGAAGGCCTAAGGGAGGAGAGAGAATTCCACTGATACTATAGCATGTTATAGCCTAGATCAAGTATGATTATCCCTATGCCTATTGCGCTTCCGTGGTTTAGGAAACCCTTGTTTCCTTGTGATGTTAACCCCCTTTAAGTGACATCCTTTATGCACCTCTTATGGAAGAAGATTATTGAGGCTTGGGCTGGATGGATCTAGAGGACGATTTCGCTAGCCGTCACTGATTTCAGGTGATTTCACCACTATATTTTTACATACATCAATAAAAGAATATCTTTCACGTTCGTAATGTCATGTTCTTATATGTTTCATATACATGTTAACAATATTTCAATCGTTATTTCATTATTCTTTTATGATTTTATATGATCTAACATACTAAAATTTAGGATATATATTTTGTACAACTAGTCTCTATGATTTTTCTTGAGTGAGTTATAAGTTTTGAAGGACGAGGAGTAGCATAGGGTTTTCACCTTGCAAGAATGACCTCAAATGCAGGACATATGGGTAAGGTCACCTATCCCTATTTTACTAGTTTAAGCATTAGGACTTTTAATTTGATTGCTTATTGTGATTGTATGCCTTCCGCTCTATTAGGTCCCTCAACCCAAACCTTAGGGTAGTTTTACCCCGCAAAATATGGTACCATCTTATATAATTGTCCTGCTATTAATGAAAATTCAGCAACCTTAACCACTAATTATTTATTTTGTTTTGTAGTACATTATTAAGGAGGCATTCATGTGGTCAAAAACTAAATGATATTTGTGAAATTGTCATCCGCCACTCTGATTGCAAATAGTTGTGCATTAGGTAGATTATCCTCTACGTTGGTTGGTTGTTTCCATATTTCTAGTCTTGACAGATGGCCAGGTCATGCATTCAGTCTCCTTGGTTTAAAAATGATCTCAAAGTCATATTCCTGGAATAACAGTAACCATATCCAAATATTTCCTCCTAAGAAAAGCTTACTAACCAAGTACTTTAGTGAAAAATTGTATGTAAAAATGTTAAAGTGTGACCCCATCACATAGTGTATAAAATTCTACAAATCATACAGCATGGCCAGTCCTTCCCTTTCTATAGTGGGGTAATTATTTTTTTCTTTCGATAACTTTCTACTTGAAAAAACTATAGGATGATCAATATCTCTTGCACCAGGTTGTGTGATTACCACTCCCAAAGCTATAAAAGAGGCATCCACATGGACATGGAATTCCTTATTCTAATTTGGGAACACTATTATAGGTACAACTACTATTTTTTATTTCAATATGTCAAGGCTCTTCTGACATTCTTCATTCCACTGAAAATTTACATCCTTATTTAACAATTTCTCCATAGGCTCATTGATCTGAGCATATCCCTTGATGAACTTCCTATAATACCCAGTATGTTTGAACATTGTGTGAATTTGTCTTACTATCTTAGGTCGAGGCAAGTTCACAATGATAGCAATCTTAACAGGGTCCACCATTAGTCCTTGCTTACAGAAAATATGTCCCAACCATATACTAAAGGGTACAAAAAATATGCACTTTTTTAGGCTAAAAGAGATATCATATTGTATACATGTGTCGAGCATACATCTTAAACTTCCAACATATTTTCTCAACAATCCAAAAACTGTCTAATAATAAAAATATAGCTCTAAAAATTTGTGGATATATTCCTTAAAATTTGTGACCACCACCCTCGAAAATATAGCAGGGGCATTTTTAATCCAAAAGGAATTACTGTATATCGATATGAGCCCCATTCTATAGAAAATTTGGTCTTATTTTGATCTTCAAGTGAAATCCTATTCTGATAAAAACCAGATAATCCATCTATAAATGAGTAAGCTTCCTTAACTCCTACATTGTATATCACATCATCTATGAAATGGGTAGGGAAGGGATCATGTAAACATGAATCATTCAATTTTCTTAGATCAGTGCAAATCCTAATTTTTCCTTGAGACTTCTTATCTTGCACCACCATAGGACTCACCCTTTCTGATTCTTCTATAGGTTCAATAATTCCTGTTGTTATCATCCTATCAAGCTCAACTTTCACTTTCTCCTTATACTTTGGGTTTAGTCTGTAAGGTATTTGTTTGAATAGATTCACATTACGCTTAAGGGGAATCTTCATGACTCCTAAATCTCCTATTATAACCTTCATCTCTAAAACAATTGTGGGAAATATCTCTTCATATTCATGAAGTAACTCTATAAATTTACTGAATATCTCCTCATCCCAGTAATATCTTATTACTAAAAGCTTAGGTTCATTCTCTGATCCTATGTTTACCTTTTTTTTTTCTTTAGTGGCTTCGTTATGTCTCGTATCTGTAGCTCAAGTCTAGTTACTTCGCGATATCCTTTTCATTCTACTATGTCAATGTTATGAGGATATTATTCTCCATCTACAATAAGGATATAACACTCTAGTTCATTTTCTATCTGTGCAGCCCATTCAGGTTGCGACCATGTAAGTGGGGTTACATTCTCAAATATCCTCTTCTTGATTGTCTGAAGGACCAAATCTATGTATGGGAAATTTTCCTAAATGTTGAATGTTAATATGAAGCCATCAACCATTTCTGCCCAATTCTTACTACCATGTCGAATTTTTGTTTCTAGGTACCAATTTTTAGGGATTGTCTCTAATGTATGAATTAATCCATGTGCCCATTCTTGCTGTGGAATTTCCTTCCATGTTGTAGTGAATAGTTGGATATGATTCCTAGGATTAGTTTCACCATCATGTTTTATCTCCATCTTTGTATCTATTTGCCCAAACCTTATCCACATCAATATTCAACATTCCTTCCAACCTCCTATATTATTCTTATGTGCATTCCACCATATAGAAGGGGTAGTATCAAGGCTATATCGAAGGCTGAGAACCTTTTATTTTATGGAACTTGTTCTTCATAATCAATAATAAAAAAATTTACATCACCTAATCCATCATAAGAGGGCAGGTTACATACCTCACATATCATACAATGAACTGATTTGGAATTTCTTAAACAATGCCTTGTGGATACTTGTAACTTCATGCAAACTATTATGTCAATTCTCCAACTCTTCTTCTGAGTCTAAAGTACAAGAACTATCATGATCCCAACTCAACTTTCCCTCTACAATAGGGTTAACAAAATCTTGTTCCTTGGCTGTCATTTGGTAGATATTGTCTATTGTAGTTGCGTAGTATTCTTCTTTGACTAGTTTGTGTATCTTACTCCTTTTGATGGATCCAAGGGAACACTTACTCTCATATTTTTTCCTTAAAATATCATTTGTCTCTTCTTCACATTAATTATTGCCATATTTTCAAATTCCTAGTCAACTCCAAGCAATGCAGGATAAGGGTTACTTTCATTGACGATATTTATTACTTTAAAATAAATATTAGTGCGAACTCCTTCAATATCCACTGTGACACATGGTAGTCTTCCCATGGGGAAGATATTTTGTTTGTTTTCCATCCTTAACTGAATAGGTGACCACTGTCGCTTAAGCTTACACATTAATTCCCATGTTTACTGGTGATCCCTAGTATTGCACCAGGAGTACTGCAACTCCCATAAGCTACTCAAATTTACTTTATAAACCCAGGGTTCGTACAAACTTGGAGGTGAGAGTTCTATATGCACAAAAATTAGTTGTACTCATGCCATCCCCATATTATTTCTACAACAAGGTGCTAGTACTAGGGTTACTCTAGGAAAGGAATTCTATCACATTTATAAATGTAATCTAGGACTCAAAATAGATCATAACCATTACTCTATTAACAAGGAAAGAAACTACTCTATATCAAATGGATTAATCTAAATATTGTATACTTTGGAAAGAAAGAAATATTCATACTTATGTTAAGGCAAGAAAAGGAAATTACACTTAGTGACATCCATAGTCTATATTACTGAATTGAATTGCAGAAAAGGAAACTAATATAGAGCACACATGCTAAATCAATGACTAACTAAGTCCTATCTAACTTATTCTTAGATATTTTGTTTAATGATGCATATTATAATGGACTAATCACACTTTAAAATGGATTTGTTTTGCAGCAAAAGAAGGAGGTGCTTAGGTGGCCTAAGAGGGTATCTAGACCAAATATTCAAGGCTAAAGGTCTATTGGTGGCTTGGCTAGGCTAAGGTGAAGTGGAAGAATTCTTTTGGGTTGAAGGATAGGGTGTTTGGAACTTCTATAGGAATTTTCTACAAGATTTCCTGTAGTGCCACATGATGTCTTCAAAATATATAGGAAACAAACCAAGAGGAGTATGAGGCTAGAAATAATGAGAAGAAGGTTAGGAGAGGTGAGGGAAAGGTGGTTCCTAGTAGGTGAAGGATAGCCAAACCATTGGCCAAGCTCAGAGCTCTTCAAAAATTATGTCTTGCACCCACAAGGTTGCTCTTAGTGATGTAATGGTGACCTCAAAAACAGGGATGTAGGTGACTTGGATGGAAGGTGTCTGATGAAGGGTGAAAACTTAAGAAGATGGTGTTGAAGGGGGCCTTCTCTATTTCTCTATCTACTAATCTATTTAAACCTACAATAAATACATTTGTTCATGCATTCATAATTTTCAAAGTTATCTTAAAAATGGTGGAAAAGATGAGTTGAATTTAGATAAATCTACCAATGTAATTGAAACGGAAATCTACCTCTAAACCTACAACATGTTCATGCTAAGAAAATTAAAAACTATCTAACTTTTCCAAGAAATAATAAACTGAAAAGTTATTTGGTCTGTGGTGGAATGCCTTCCTCCTCAAGCTCTGATGGAAGAGGTGAGAGATGGAGACTTAGCACATAGTTTTAATGTTTTATATGCTACAAAACATGTAATTAAATAGATCAGCAACTAAAACATAAGAGAAAGTAACATGTACAAAATACATACTTGGGCTAATGGATTGAGTTGTAACCCACAAGCTCAGCTCGCTGAAATCAACACAGTGGGAAAGAAAAGAAATGCTCATCTTATTTAATAATGAGTATTTTACATGAACAATGAGATTCAGAAATCTCTAATAAAAATTCCAAGTGTTCTCTAGCTTCCGCTCGAAAATTTGAATCCTAGTGAGCTCTTGCTCTAGCCTATTTATGCTAGTGGGTAAGCTACCAACAACTCCCTAAAAAGGAGGTCTTTTTTCCCTTGGAACTTGAGAAAAGTGGAGCTTGGCTCCCTCTGATCATTCACTTGCTTGGAGGATAATATTGAATAGATATTGGCTCTTGTGAGGAGTTAAGAAGGTGGTCAAACTCCGTACAATTTCTCTTTGTGGTCTACTCTGAGCCTTTATTATGAAATATTTCTGAATAATGCAATTATTCCATTCATTTTCCTACATTTAAACCATATTAGGCCTCGAATCATGACAACCCTTAATACACCATTCTCACTACGCAAAATATGACAAAATTTAATTAAATGTGTGAGAGAGAATAATTAAGCTATAAAGGTGACAATTAACTCCTTCGAATATATCTAACCATTGTTCTCATCATCACCCCCCTACCAAATGGTTTCTCATCCTCTAAGAAACTCAATCCTCTCTCTTGATTTCTTTTAGAGCCCTTGTGGCTTCTCTAACATGCCAAGCTATCATGGAAGGAGGCCCTTCAGGTAGGTAAAACCCATCATTCTTTTCTGCCTCTTCCTATTCCTTATCCTCTTTAGTTTGGTATTTCCTTCACTCAGTTCCAACATCAACGATGGACTGATTTTTAAGCATAGCCACTTGATCTTCATTTTTTTCATGACTCTTTTGTACAATGGTGATCTTTCTAGGGAAAATCTCAATTTTTCTACAGTATGATACTCTAGGTTTCTTACGCTGAGCGGGAGGCCATTCCATATTCTCCGACATGCTATCACACACTCCTCTCCTAGTAACCTAGAGATGTCATAATAATGTCCAATTTCCTGTGCTTGGGTGTTTAGATATTTTTATACAATGCTGACATCATTTGTTATCATTTGGTGGTTATTTATGACCCCTCTAGGGCTGATTAGCTCTACCCTAATTTGGAGATGATATTTTCCTTCTCTCTTCATCACCTTTTTGACCTCCTCTACCCTGAATTCTTCATTGGTCATCCAAGAGACTATGGCCATGAGCTACATATCTTTCATCCTAGACATTGGATCCTAGATGTTCATATTAGTTATGACAATATTATGCATGTAGAAATATTCCAAATGGCCCCATCTTTTATACTTGATTGACTATAGAAATCAATAAATTGCCTATAGTTTTAAAAAGGCAATGACCCTTGTTGTGATAAACTATTGATTTGGAATTGTAGTCATTACTCCTTCAAATAAATCGCATAAGTTTTTGAGGGATTCCTGTGTTGTATTTCCTTTGTACATAGGTCTTCCATAGTGGCAAATTGTTTGTCTTTCTGCTGCAATTGACCATTCAATATTACATTCTCTACTTATGCCTATTGCAATTGCTCCTTCAACACTGCCTCCCTAAGTTTCATATCAGCCAAATCTCTCCCCATATCAGTGAGTTTGTCTTCCATGATCCCCATAGCTTCCACATTCCTAGTTTGGCAATTTGCATCCATTGGTGGGTGCACCCTCTCTCTTATTCCAGCTCATAGAACTGGGGGATGGAGAGATTTTGAGGGATCAACCTCCCTCCCTCAATGAATGTATAATAAGAGGTTAATTTTGGTTGTGGGCTAGGATTTTGAACTTCATAAATATATTTTGGGACAATTTTTGGAGAGTTTGGATCTTCTTTTGGTCCCTCCTCTTTTGATTTTTTTTTCTCAACTTGGACACCCCGCCCCTCAAAATTTTCCTCTTTTTCATCACCTTAGGCATATTTCCATTTCAATGGTGCCTTTTTCTCTTCCCCTTGGACATTTTTGTCTTTCTGTAGAAAATTTTGAGTTTCTTGTAGCACTTTATAGGCTTCCTATAGCACTGTCTCGGTTTCCTATTGCATACCTTATGTTTCATGTAGCTCCTCCTTTCCTTCTCCTTGGAGTAATGTGGGAGATTATGCTTATTTTACAAATGGTAGCCCTGAGTGGTGCCTTATTCTGTAGGCCATAGGTGTATTTTTTGGTGAAGTGACATCTTGAATATTTCCCTCCTTTGGGCCTATTTATCCTTTCTTTTTCGGTGAATCCTCAATTCTTATGGGGCTACTCGTTGGAGTTTGAGGCCTAACCCTATCTCACCCTAGAGATTTTCCTGTTCTTGAAATACATGGGGTTTTGTGTATTTCTTTTTTATTTCAAATGGGTTCTTAGATTGACTAACATGGAAACTGCTCCCTTTTCAGTGGTCCTGGTGAAAGGTTGGTTTTCTGAGGGGAGATGTCAGTGGTAATATTGGGGTCTAGGATCTCATCTTCTTATATCTTTCCCTCTTCCTCTTTTCATTCTTCTCTTTAATATTCTTTCTCTTGGTTCTCTTACTCTTCTTTCTCTTCCTCTTCTTTCACTTCCTCCTCCTCACTCTTCTTCTCTGCTCCTGCATCTTCTGTGGTTTCTGCCTCTGTCTCCATTTCCTCTTCTTCCTCTATCCTTTCTGTCCCTTCTTCTCCCGATTTATTTTGCCTTTCCCCAAGGATAGAGGCAAGGGTATATCCAGGGGTGATGGTATGTGTCCCAATGAAAGATTCTCTATCCATTTCAATGAAAGTGGACCAAGGTATAGAGACGTTTCTTATTTTTAAACCATATCCCACTACAAGTTTGATGAGACCATGATGAGATAGGTGTTGATATTTCCTCTCCCTTACCCTATGGCTCATATATATGATTGATTGGAGAAGGAAATATCATATATTCAATCTATGATCTAAAGGTAGGTCCCCTTTGAATCTAAGTTCATGCAACAACCTAAAGTGACATCCATACACTAAAATTTTTTTTCCCTCACAAGAGATATACTCCATGATATAGTAAGCTACCTCATCCCATGGGTAAGGTAGACTCTCCCTTTTTATCACATTCTTATAGTTAATGTATTCCTCATTGGGAAAGAAGAAACTCTTCTTAGAAGCAGTACTAGAGATTATGTACTCTTTGTTCCATTTAACTCCTAGAGGTAAGGTGGTGACTATGTTGATCAACCCATGGGTTATGGTAATTTGTAGTCCTCTTACCACTGTGGTGGAACTATCATCTGCTTGAGAGGGCAAGGCCACTAAAAACTCTTGAGCTACTTCATTATCATATCCATTTAGGAGATCAAAGAACCCCAAACACTAATGGTTTTGAATGTCTATGGTAGGAGGATGTATCCTAATTCTCTTGGTGTTTGTAGACTCCCTTCAATCGAAACCTCCCCTCACTTTGTGACTATGTTAGAAAGGTGGTTGTATGTGGATTGTTTCAAAAGGAACTGTGATATAGGACCTCAAATTTTTTACAAAATTTGGTTTTATTATCCCCTATTACTTTAAATAGATCTTTAATTTATTGAATTATAGATTGACTGTGTGAAAATTACCATGAAAATTATTGCAACTTGATGGGGATGATGGCCACCTACCTCTGTAATTTTGATGTTTCTGAATTAAAGAATGGTGTTGGGGTGCTAATACACCCTGATGGTGCCTTGAATTTTACCTCTCAACCCTCTATGGCTTCCCTGGAAACTTCCTGTAGAAATAGAAAATTTTCCTGTAGTACGGTATGCATGCAAAACTCGACCATGGATTGAATCTCCTCAGTGTATCCTACCTTTTTCCTTTTATAACTATTCTTGAAGTGAGAAATAGAATGATGGGAAATGATCCAAAGTACGTTTCTTATTCTAACTCGAGCGGGCTTGGAGTATACTGGTGATGTGGATTTAGCACAAGGTTTCCATATTTGGATCATTGGTCCCACATGAGCCTATCATTCCCTTTTGCCTCATAATCATCTCCTACTTATTTTTATCCTTCCCCTAACTATTGTGACAACTCCACATGGCTTGAAACTATGCCAAATTTTCACTTAACTATTTGAGGGTGGCCAAGTAAAATGGCCACATTTTTTCCTATTGAACTATCTTTTCTCGACATGTACTCATTTAGTAAAATGATGCATAAAAATAGGGTGAGGGAACCATACTTGAGCCTATATGATTGCTGATAGGTTGCAAGATCCATTTATGCAGGGATCTGGAGCACTGTCATGGTCCCAAATGATGTGTTTTATTTACTATGTTTTTTTTCTTTTCTAAGTAAGGTGCTTACTGTGTCTTTTCTTTCTGTGTCTTCTGTAGGTACCTCATGGAGATCCTAGGATGTTGCTGATAATGTAGCTTAACTTATGGATTCTGATGAGCCTCAATATTGCAACAAGAATGCTGCAACTATTGAGGCTACCAACTTTAATTATCAACCCGGGGTTCGTACAAACTTAAGAGGTATCGACACTATATGTGCAACATACAATGTGTCCTTATTTTTTCGATATGTTGTAATGGATGGAATGAAATTAAATCAAACCCTAAATGGATTGCAGAAATGGAAGTGTTTCTTTGAGAACAAATTAATCCTAGTAAAGAAAAATAATTTGTAATTGAAATCATAAGAGCATGAATTCAAATAAAAATACCTAATCTAATTTGCGAAAATGAATGTCCTAAGTGATTTTTATTCTTCCTTAATCATGTATTTAGGTCCTAGGGGTAAATATTCAAGCCTAAGAGACAAAAAAACCTTTGGGAGAAAATATGGTCGAGTTTAGTGTTGAGATTCAACAAGATGTTGAAGCTTAGTGAAAATCAGTCACCTTCACTAAGGAGGCCTGCAGGCTATTTTTAGGTGTCAGTCTATTTTTAGACTATGTCTATTTTTAGACATGGTGATCATATTTCAAAAGTTGCAGGATGCTATTTGTGGATGGTTGGTAAGGTTGGAAAAATAAATGAAATTCTATTTTTTAGAATAATGGGCGAAGTCTATTTATAGATCATTGATCTAAAAATAGAAGTGTCGATTATTATTAGCTCTTAATAATAATCCAACAATAAACATCAACGTATTCTCTTGGAGAAATTTATTTCAGTATAAAAATTTGACAAATCAGTGGGCTGAAGGAATTACGCAATTCCTAGGGTTTACTAGTGGCTCATGCATGGAGGACTTAGTTAGAACTGAAGTGGAAAAGTTACGACAGAGTTGGAAGAGTAGTTCATGGAGTTGTTATTCAGTTTAACTCAGTTAATGGAGTTAAAATAAGTTGAGCTAGTTGTATCTAGTCTAACTGAATGATAAAATAGTGAGAATGAAGTGAATTAATTAGTTAATTAATTCAAAAATAATAACTCATTAATCAACTGAAAAAATACAATGGTTAACTACAGTGCACGTCAGTTCCAGTGGAGACTCAATGGAGAGATAGGTGAAAGGGAAAGATGGACTATCTGTTGTGACTATAGTGATCAATTGATTGCATCAGACACACATTGGAGTTTCCAATGAGGATTGTGCAATCAAGGCAAGGTAGATTTGAATTCATTCAGGGGCCTTCTTCAGCATGGATTGCGCAGTGGAGGTAGGCTATCAGGTGGCAAGAAATCAGTGCATGGACTTGCATATTTCTTCTCATTAGTGTGTGACAATTGATTTTACTGTCAGCTTGATGTACTAATATTTGTATGAGATTGTTACATGATCCCCATGATACATAATATATGATATTTGGGGATTTTTTAGCTTCAGGCTTTCCTGTTAAACAACTTTGTTATGTGTGATTGTTTTTATTGCTTCATGTGTTTGAAATTGAGTTTAAAATTCTGAAAAATATTAACAGTGGAAGGATTATGTATTTAGAAATAAGATAAATATTTTTAGATCAGGAGAATATGGATATCTACATGCATATGTTATATAATTTCTACATTTAGACATTTTACAAGAGTGCCACAGGAAAATCTGTTTTGGAAATAACTCACCGAATGACTAAGTAAATAAAATGAAAATGGGATGGGACAATTTTTTTTATTAATTATGATGTATTAGGCCTCCATTACAATTTTAATCACTCCAAAATACCCATATTCAAATGTGATAAAAAATAACAGGAAATTACTACACTAAAATATGGAAATTCAAGAGCTAGTGAGCTAGTTAATCTATCAAATTCCTAACCTAATCAAGTGAAAATGCGATGGGGTAATTTTATGATTATAAAATTTAGAATTATTATGAAATAATCCAAGTGGAATCAATTCAAGTGGATATCATTAAACCCTTCTAAAATATAACATAAATTTACTATTATTTCGCTACAAGGAAGTTCCAGAAATCTTATATTTGTGAACTAGTAACCAAATCCAAGTAGCTTCATGATTGAGATTACCTTCCAAAGTTATTATAAATATGAATGATGCTTTTGAACCTGTAAAAAACCTACAAAATAAATCACTTAAATCACCTAACTCAATCCTACATGTTACGTTCCTATAGTACTAGTATAGTCCCTTATTTTTGTTAGTGTATCCCCCTTATTGTTATTATTATACCCCAGTAATCCCTATATTGTTATTATTTTGCACTTACATTATTATTTTTAGGTCACCTAGGATTATATTGTGACCCCATGGACTCCTATACATAGAAGGAGGAGGTTTTGTCATTTGTATCATCCAAGATTTTTTTATTTATGTAATGTAAAGGAGGTTTCCCCCTTGAAGTGGCTTATTTATAAGGCATTGATCCCTCCTTTCTACTATTTTTGGAGCTGGTTTCATAAAAATACATAAAGAAAATAAACAATACTAAATACAAAAATATGCAAAATAGAAATAATATCTGGTTTCATAACATTTGGTATAAGAGCTTTGGATTCTAGGTTTTCGTTGCTCCAAATAGGTCATCGTGGAATTTTCGCTATAACATTTTTTATACAAAGACTTAGAAGTTGAAATTTTTATCACATGAAGCCAAAATCTTGAGGAAGTTCATATAAAACTTTCAGATCTTGGTTTACAACATTGTCAGAGATATGATCTGTGGAAGTTAGGACTTTTTCAGCCTCCCGAATTTCTTCTCAAAGAGGTGACTGTGGGAAAACCATCATAACTCTCTCTCTTTGCATTGGATTGGAATTCTATAAAAATTGTATGCAATTACACATGCTTTAGTTTCTTTTATATCGTTTTCAGAGCCAAAGGAGGAAATAGTGACATGTGGAATTCCATACAACTTTTCTCTACTGAACGAGTCCATAATTAGGTCATTGTGGGAGATTGGGCATAAATTTTCCTTGAAGAATCCAAATCAGGTCTTACCTATGAAATTCGAAATAATATTCATAGGGCTACTACAGGGCCAAATTTTAGATATTGAAGATCCCAATTCATAGAGATAATTCAGTTTTAATATCGATCTCCTCAAAAGAAAAAAAAAGGTATGTATTTTTTTTCAAATTGCATAAGTCTTGTGTGAAAATTCAGATTGAATTGATTCCAAGGGCATATTGTAGAATAGATATCAGTATTGGCTCTAAAATGACCCTTAAAAATAATACAATACCCATTAAGCCTTTAGAAGGCTCTACTATGATTCATGAATACAAATAAGTACAGCATGACATATCAAAATTATAAGAGCAAGTGCACCAAATTTCGCTCTCGCAAAGAGCAACAAAAAATGAAATGGAAGTTTTGAAGAAAGGCATGGAAGCTATGATAGATGGTTTGAAGAAAGGCATGGAAGCTAAGATGGATGGAATGGAAGCTGGCATGGAAAATAAGATGGATGGCATGGAAGAAAAACCGAAAGACAACATGGAAAACATGAAGAATGATCTAAAAGCACACATGGAATGTTTGACAAAGTTGATACAAGAAATTTTTCCTAATGGTGAAAATATAGTAGAGGAAACTCATAATGAGAACAAAATAAATGTTAATCATGATTTCATAAACTCTAATGTTGGATGGAAGAACCACCATATTCCAAAGATGGATATGAGGAAGTTTCATGGCAAGGATCTCGTAGCGTGGATACTACAGATGGAGCAATATTCTGATCTCGATAATGTGAAAAACACACAAAAGGTATGCATTGAAACTTTATATTTAGAAGAAAATACATTTATATGGTATCGATGGCTTTTCTCTCATAAAAAATTGTCACTTGGTCAATTTTTACGGAAGAAATAATAGAAAATTATGAGGATACAAAGAGAAACACCTTCTTTAGCCAATTGATAAATCTCAAAAAAAAGGGTTGAGTGGTGGAGCACATTGAGGACTTCCAAAAATTGAATATAAGGGTAATTGATATTTCAGAGGAACAAAGTATTGATGTATTCATAGGGACTTTAAAGGATAACATCCAACATGAAGTTCGTGTTTGGGAACCTGATTCACTGGAGAAGGCATTCAGGTTGGAAAGAAAAATTGAATGTAAAAGTATGGCGACAAGGAAGCCTACCAATCACATCTATAAATATGGAAGTGTCCCTACACCTAGACTTCCACAACCTACAAGGTTGACACCACAAAAATTGGAAGAAAAAAGAGAAAAATGGATTTTCTATAGTTTTGATAGCTAATACACTAAAGGTCATAGGTGTGCTGAGAAGAAATTATTCTATGTAGATTATGAAGAGGAGGAAGAAAATGAACAAGAAACGTAAAAACAAGAGGATATACACAAGGAACCAACCCTATAAGAAGAAGAAATAAGTCTGACCATATCGTGTAATGAATTGGCAGGAATTACCACTCCTTAAACTCTCAAGATAAAAGAACATAGCAAGAAAAAAAATTTAATAGTGTTGATTGATTCGGGTAGTACACATAATTTTATTCATTGTAAGGTAGCCATGTTGGCCGGATAAATAGTTCTTGTGGACAAGACCGATCTCCCTAGTGTCAGAAGACAATCTAGCAGAAAACGAACAACTAAGTTTGTCTTTCTCTAAATATATTCGTTTTACAAATAAATGTTATAAAGGTGTCGATCCTACCTTAGATCCAAATGCTTATTTGCAGTCGTAGTGCTTCCGTTGCATCAAAATCCTTTCATCTCAACAAGAGCTCTTTTGTCGCAACAATAATTCTTCTGTCGCAACAAGAGTTCTTTCGTCGCAAGAAAGTGTCGTCTTTCGTCGACCTGCAATCACAAACAAGCAAATATTAAATAGCACCTGTATAAAAAATAATTATAAAACATACCTATCATAGTGATCAAGGAATCTATGAAATAAATGATCAAACGATAGCTTATTGAAATAAACAATCGAACGACAATTTATTGAGAAAAACAAAACTTGATTGTATTAATCTTAAAATAGCAGAAGAACCTTACAACCTTAGCCTTGATGTTCGAAAGGCCTTCCCGGGGTCCGAAGCAGGAGTCTCCTCTACTTTGATAAGTCTTGAACTCTTCCTCTAGGAGCACAAAGAGGTATGTGATCTTTTCTCTCAAAATCTCAACAGAAAGAATACTAAATCTCAATGGCACTTCAACTCAATCATACATAAAGCTGAACTCTGATTCTCAATCTCCAAAATCTTAACCTCCAAAAAATTAACCATTTGAGGCTACCCAATGCCTCCTTTTATAGAGCAGATGAGGAGGTTAGGATTCCACCTTTGTAGGGATAAAATCCTCCTTCAAAGGGATAGACTCCTCACATCAAGGGATTAGTTCCTTAAGGTGAGGGATACATGCACCTTATCAAAGTGTACTCATCCCCAAAAATTCTCATCTAGAACCTTCTAGAATTGACCTCAAACAACTTTTTTGACTTTACTTTCTCACCTTTTGACTTTGAGGAGGGTACGTAGGAACTTCAAAGGAAAACTGCATTCTAAAACGTAGGTAAGCAGTGTATTACCTACATACCTGAGCTAGGAATGCAGGCAGGCCTCATGTTACCTGTGTACCCAAAGTTTCAGAGATTTTTAGAGTTTTTCCTCCTGTTTTAGGGCTTGACATGAGGAGTAAAGGTTGTAAGACTTGCAGAGGAGGCATGTATGAGTGTTAATGAGCTCATACAGTTAGTAGAATGTCAAGGTGACAGTTTTTAGTGTAACAGATTTCCCCCTAAAGTGCAAAGTCTGAAATAGATGAAGATGAAGTCTGTCATTTATGAAGAGTGAAGCAATTTATCATTTCAAGGATCATCCTGTGGACACCCCAGTCAGAACCTGTAAAAAAATTCAATAAAAAATATAGATGTATACATATCATCACTACGGTAGGCATTCCCATACTCAGATAAAAAACTAACTAAACTTGTTCTGATACAGAAATGATTTTAATATTACATCAATAATGTAGACACAGCATGGGCACAACCATCTGTAATGAATAGTCTACAGTATAATAATAAAACTCCTCACAGCCTGGATGGTGGAAACTAGATCCAAGGTCTTGATTTCTGCTTCTTGAACTAGTACGATTCTATCCATGTGATTAAATGTGTTGAAGTCGAACATGGTAGAAACCACTTGATTACCAGTCAATGATGCGAAATGTTAACACGTGTGAGAGAAACCACTAGTAATGTCAATGGCTCTCAAAGTACTCAGTACAATCCATGAAATGTGAATGAATGAGCTGAAGTCAAACATGTCACGGAATCATTCGATCGAAGGTCAATGATGCAACCTGTCGTCGAAGGCGAGAAACCTGCCATTGAGGCATGCAGATTTCAAGGTACTGATGATTTCTAGATCAACTTCCTAGATAATGAGTTGTTGTCGATAGAAAGAGATCCGTCGTAGGAAAGCCTACAACACGAAATCATAGATCAAGTTTTGAAGAAATATATTGGCAAGGACTGACTCAGGGATGGTCAAAATGGAAGACAAATATTTCGCAAATGAATGGTTTGTTTGAACTGTCCTCTTGAACACATAACGACAATGCAAATGGCTTGGTGACAATTGACCGAAAGCTAATACCCAGAAACCGGCTGAAGACTTTCAATGTGGTTTGATTAAATATTAGGCAAAGGATTTCCCAACCCAGGTGAACAAAAAGTGTCGTGCTCAAGAGTGGTTAATGGTTTTCCGAATAATCAAAATGTAACAAACAGGTTCGTTTTTCTCTCTTTTCCCCCACCATTTCTGGCAAGTACCTCTTTATTTTTTGACAAGCTTGAGGAGGATAACATTTTCTTGTTTATAAGCTCATCCTTCGGATGAGTCCAACTTAGTTTAAGATTTGAACCCTAAGAAGGAGTGGTTCGTTCCTGTTTAAAATTGAACAAGTCCTTTACTGTTAAGTTTTAACGATTCCAGTACAGGAGAAACTCGGTGTTTTTCAATTTTAGGGAGTCAGAAGAAAAAACTTAAGAAAACTCCATGGGTGTAATTTTTCGTAAATTTAGTCTCTCAAGCTTGAAAAAGGATAAAATAATGCGGGAGAGAACTCTATTGACCGTAATTAGTCAACGTATATCTTTTTCGTAAATAGTCCATTTTAGTCTAGAAAAGGGGTAAACTTATACTGAAGGGACGACTGTTCATTTCCTTTAACGGGCTCGAATAGTCAAGTACTCGGAAATATTTTCATTTTTAGAGAGTCTGAAAAGGGCTTAAAAGAGGACTCTAGGGTTTCGCTTTTTCTTAATTTTCAAGAGTCTGAAAAAGTGATAAAAGTATACTCAGTAGTTTCACTTTTTCTGTAAATTTTAGCGAGTTCGAAAAAGGGATAAAAATGTACTCATGTGGCCGAATTTCAATTTAATTTATGAGTAGGAAAAGACGGAAAGAACTCGGCATTTTCATGTGTTTTACGAGAATGAAAGATAGAAAAATAATCTCGCGATTTTCATGAGTTTAACTAGTCTTGAAAATAACCGAAATTGACTCAATATAGGTTTCATTTTTACAAAAGCTTGAAACAGAGAAAAATTATGCTTTAGAGTGGTTTCACTTTTACACAAGCTTGAAATAGAAAGAAAACTGTGCTTGATGCCCCCCAAGCGTAACTGCTAGAGTGCATGCCCCCCCAACTTCATTTCATTCAACTAAGTACATTGCTGGTAATTAATAGCTGGATGGAATGAAGGTTCATTTACGAGATCATATGAAAGACCCGACCTAAAACTGTAAGAAAATTATGCAAAAACCGAAATAACTAGCCTAAATATGACTTAACATTTACAAGATCTAGTCAAAGACTCGACTCAATTAGGGGAGGATTTGTTTCATTTTTTAACGATCTTGACACAGGAAAAGAACTATGCTCATGGAAACGTGTTTCATTTTTTAATGAGGTCAACACAGTAGCAGGAACTATCCTCACCTTAATGTTTCATTTTTTAACGAGGTTGACACAGTAACAAGAACTATCCTCACCTAAATGTTTCATTTTTTAACAAGGTTGACACAGGAAAAGAACTATCCTCGTATCTACTTTCTACAATCTACCTATATAACCTACTGATTCATTTTTTAATGAGGTTGACACAAGAAAAGAACTTTCCTCATACCTGATTCATTTTTTAACAAGGTTGACTTAGTAATAAGAACTATCCTTATAAAATACTTATTTCTAATCTATTAATCTACTCTCTACAATCTACCTACTGATTCATTGTTTAATGAGGTTGACACAGGAAAAGAACTGTCCTCATCGCCAACTGATTCATTTTTTAACAAGGTTGACACAGTAAAATGAACTCTCCTCACCATCCAATGATTCATTTTTTAATGAGGTTGACACAGTAAAAGGAACTATCCTTAGAAACTACTGATTCATTTTTTAACGAGGTTGACACAGTAAAAGGAACTCTCCTCAGCTAAATGTTTTCATTTTTTAACGAGGTTGAAACAGTAAAAGAAATTATCCTCGACTAACTGATTCATTTTTTAACGAGGTTGACACAGTAAAAGGAACTATCCTCACACCACTGATTCATTTTTTAATGAGGTTGACACAGTAAAAGGAACTATCCTCGGACTCACTGATTCATTTTTTAACAAGGTTGACACAGTAAAAGGAACTATCCTCGGACTCACTGATTCATTTTTTAATGAGGTTGACACAGTAAAAGGAACTATCCTCAGAAACTTGATCATGGCTTCCAACTAGAATAAACACATGTCAATGGACACACCTTGATCATGGCTTCCAAGAGGTCTTCATCAGATGGAAGAACAATTCCTTGGAAGGAACACATGTCAAGGGACTCAAAAGGGATAAGAACATCGCGTTCAAGTAATCCCATAGAGTTTTCCATGTCATTTACCTGATCTAAGTCAAAGGAAGACGAGAAAACAGTGAGAGGCTCGCTTACATCAGTAACTGAAAACATGGGACCACTTGCCACATAATTAACCCGTGGCAGGGTAGATACCACTTTAGAATCAGGAACATTTAGGGGTGTCATATGATTGGTAGTCGAAACAAGGCTAGGGAATGAGAGCTTGTCTACAGTCACAATATTTCCATTGTGAGGGAAAGACATCACGCGAAAGAATGTTGATACGACAGCTTTCATTGCATAAAAATAGTCTCGCCCAAGGAGTAAATTGAAATCCAAGGGGCCTCGAACTACCATAAGATCAATACAGATAGTTTTACCTTCCAAAGTAATAGAAAACTTAGGAAGGATCCCTAAAGGTTCACTAATGGTTCTGTTAAAATCTTTCAGATTCTGCGTAATAGGCACAAGCTGAGGGGAACCCAAAGCTTTCCAAGCAGTTGAGGATAAAATACTAACAAAAGCACCTTCATCTACCTGTGTGCGGTGTATGTCCCTACCACCAAACTTCACAATGATTTGGAAAGGGATGGAGGAAGGAAGACGAGGTTCTGTCAGTCTATTCCAATCAAAGGAAAAGACCTTAGTACTTGGAGGGGGTTCTGTAGAAACAGGTGAAATGCCCCCCGGCATAGAAGAATCTGATGTAACAAGAAGAACCTGAGCGGTATGA
Organism: Pinus albicaulis; assembly: GCA_034641835.2. Classification (NCBI taxonomy): domain Eukaryota; kingdom Viridiplantae; phylum Streptophyta; class Pinopsida; order Pinales; family Pinaceae; genus Pinus; species Pinus albicaulis. The sequence continues at coordinate 690,723,554 of CM076580.1, forward strand.
AGTTCACTCTCTACAGGGAGAATGGGATCGACCGAATGTGAAATCAAATCAACCACTTGATCAACTAATGGATCATCAACCTGAGTGATATGAGTTTCACTCTCCAATGGAAGAGTGGGATTGACTGTACTTGAAATTAGATCAATCACTCCGTCAGTTGACGGTAGGTTGGGAGAAAGTTTATGGTAACCAGTTGGAAATTCTTGCTGTGGAACAGTAAGGTTTTCAAACAATTTTGAGGCTTCATCCATGTGAGGGAAAATGTGAGTTTGATGACTCCCTTTGCATAACTTACAAGGAAACCTAACTTTACCCTTTTTCCCAGGAACCTGACTATCACTGGTTGATGGATCAACGGAAAGTTGATGAGATTTTTCTGACCATACTTCCAAGACCTTTGGAATACTAGGACAATTGATAAGGAAGTGGTCACCCTTACAAAGCCTGCAAGGGTATTTTGGTTTACGATGCATGTTGGAGGTTTCCTCAACATAACTAACACTTACAGCCATGGTTGGTTGGTTGACTTCTTTCTTATCTTACTTCTTCTTCTTCTTCCCTTTCTTCTTCTTCTTCGTCACCTGGTTACTAGCGTCAAGGCTTTTACCAAGCGAAGAGGAAGAAATGGAGGAAGAAATAGTAGGCGAAGAAGGTAAAGGGTCAATAGAAGGTTGGTGATGTTTAGATGGTGAACTTTGTTGAAGTGAAGCATCCGGTTGAGGTGGAACAATTGGATTATTTGGGGCCAACGAAGTTGAAAATAACCATATCGGTAAACCTATTGTAAATCTAGGTAATGACAAAGTGGACATATAATGAGGACCAACATTACAAAGCAAGAAAAAGTATTAGGAATCTCGTTAAGAGGGGTTCCTTGGTTGGTAAATTCTGGAACAGTTGCCATTATATTTAACTTCGGTGAATTTTATTAACAATTTAAAACTAAAATTAACAATTCACAATTCACACCTAACAATTAAAATTCACAAATCACACCTATGGTCTCAAAAATTAAAAACAAACAAATTAACACACGCTATCAAATCTAGGAGCCAAACCACACACAAACAGTAACTTCCCATACTAAAAACAGTAGTTGTTGATGAAATCCAACTTAGTAGAAATTTAATACAGAAAGGGCAGTTGGAACAGTTACCCCGACAACCTGCTTAATGAAACAGATTGGCACAAGTTTCTTCACAAAACCATCTTGAGTGAAGAGAACCCCCCAGAGAGTCCAAGTGAGTCTAGTCGACGTTTGCTCCATGTACAGTGAGATCTTTCCTTCACCGTCACCTTAGGAAATAATCTTAAGTCTATGGACACTAAGGTTACCAACAGTAACAAATACAACTGGGGGAACAGTCAACGATCCAATCCCACGCGCAAGGGCAGAGTAACAAAGCTCAATCCCCTTGAAGGCTCCTCGACATGGTCAATCCAAGGTTTACCGACAAGTGACCCCAGGCTCCTCGACAATGGTTAATCCGAGGTTTACCGTTTGTAATGCGTGAAAAATCTTCTATCGTCCCCAATGAAATAGAATTGATTGTCTCAAAGGTTTGGACATGATATTGTGATTGAATTCTTTAAGAGAAGCTTCCCAGATTGTATCAATTACAATTGGATTTATTTACTACCGCAAGATTTATCTACTTGTTTGTTTTTACTATCTTGGAGAGTTAATTACTCCCTACTCCAAGATACTAGCCTAAGCTATGTTGGTGATAAGATCCCTAGAAATGTAAAAATTACTAGATGAATTTTAATTAAGCGCTATGTTATTTAGGTTGTTATTACTCAAAAGGGTAAATGGATATGAAACCAATGGTGTTATGACCAGACCCAAAATTGAATGCAATCGAATATGATAATATAATCTTTTCAATTCTATGAATCCTAACTAAAGTAAGGAGAGAGTTTCCATTCAATTCCAACAATGCAAAAAATTGATCACTAAGAGAAAATATAACAAATTCTCTAATGCACTAATTTCATCAAGAAAAACTAATGCAAATCAATCCCAAAACAATTTTTATATTTTTGTGTTTTTAAAACAAGCATAAAAACATCTAAATTCAAATCAAAGAAAACTGATCTAAATCTATGATTGATTTTTTAGAATGTAAACTATGCAGTTTTAAACTATGCGCAATTCACATGAAAATTATGCAAATGTAATCTATGCACATTTTTCATTCATATTCTGAAAATGAGAATTCTAATTATGAAAATGTGATCTATGCAAGAGAATTCTAAAACACAGGATGATTATAATGTAATCTAAGAAACAATCAAGTGTAAGTCAAGAAAATCGTGTGAGAGTTCCAAAGATCAAAAAACACTCAAAGGTGATTAACACTCATACACAATTTAGGCAGAATTTTTTTTGCAAAAACATAAGCAAAAAGATGGAAAATTGTGAAAATACTGAGACAAACCTCCAAGTAATGAACAAAGGAAATCAAATTAAGAATTTCTCAAAAAAAAGACTCAAAATGCCCAATTAACTTAATGGAGATTGATGAGATGAAGAATGCTGAAAGAAATTCAGAAACAAGACTTTTCTGACAGAAAAATATAGATCTGAGTAGATGCTAAGAATCCTAAATTAAATCTAAACTAAACTAGAAAAAATAAATCTAAAGTTTTTCTAAAATTTTAACAGGGTCCGCAGGCTCCTAGAAGTAACAGGTGAGGTCCCGCACTGTTTACTCAAGGAAAGTGCGAAACTACCCGCACTGTGCAAAAGATCAAAGTGCGGTCCCCAGAAAAGCTTAAGAAAAACTTAACAGATTTCAAAATTTTCAAAAACAGAGAAAACCTAAGCTACCCAGGAAAATATCCATCAATCAAAAACTAGGAAAAAATTTTCCCCAAATCAAAATAAAATAGAACCAAAAACAACAAGTTCTCTCCCCAGCGGAGTCGCCAATTTGTTGGCCGGATAAATCGTTCTTGCGGACAAGACCGATCTCCCTAGTGTTAGAAGACAATCTAGAAAAAAATGAACAACTAAGTTTGTCTTTCTCTAAATATATTCGTTTTACAAATAAATTTTATAAAGGTGTCGATCCTACCTTAGATCCAAATGCTTATTTGCAGTCGTAGTGCTTCCGTTGCATCAAAATCCTTTCATCGCAACAAGAGCTCTTTTGTCACAACAAGAGTTCTTTCGTCGTAAGAAAGTGTCGTCTTTCGTCGACCTGCAATCACAAACAAGAAAATATTAAATAACTCATGTATAAAAAATAATTATAAAACATACCTATCATAGTGATCAAGGAATATATGAGATAAACGATCAAACGACAGCTTATTGAAATAAACAATCGAACGACAATTTATTGAGAAAAAAAAATCTTGATTGTATTAATCTTAAAATAACAGAAGAACCTTACAACCTTAGCCTTGATGTTCGAAAGGCCTTCCCGGGGTCCGAAGCAGGAGTCTCCTCTACCTTGATAAGTCTTGCACTCTTCCTCCAGCAACACAAAGAGGTATGTGATATTTCCTCTCAAAATCTCAGCAGAAAGAATACTAAATCTCAATAGCGCTTCAACTCAATCATACATAAAGCTGAACTCCAATTCCCAATCTCCAAAATCTTAACTTCCAAAAACTTAACCATTTGAGGCTACCCAATGCCTCCTTTTATAGAGCAAATGAGGAGGTTAGGATTCCAAATTTGTAGGGATAGAATCCTCCTTCAAAGGGATAGACTCCTCACATCAAGGGATTAGTTCCTTAAGGTAAGGGATACATGCACCTTATCAAAGCGTACTCATCCCCAAAAATTCTCATCTAGAACCTTCTAGAATTGACCTCAAACCACTTTTTTGACTTTAATTTCTCGCCTTTTTTACTTTTAGGAGGGTACGCAAGCATTGGAAAGGAACACTGTGTTCTAAAACGTAGGTAAGCAGTGTATTACCTGCATACCCAAGCTAGGAACACAGGCATGCCTCATGTTACCTGCGTACCCAAAGTTTCAGAGTTTTTTAGGGTTTTTCCTCCTGTTTTAGGGCTTGACATGAAGAGTAAAGGTTTTAAGACTTGTAGAGGAGGCATGTATGAGTGTTAATGAGCTCATACAGTTAGCAGAATGTCAAGGTGACAGTTTTTAGTGTAAGAAGCCAAGGAACTGAATTGTTTCCTATGCCCAGCACTAGAATTTCAAGTGATGGTTGCAATTGGAGGAACTATAAACTACTCTCAAAAATTCCATAATATCAAGCTAACCATGGGGGAATATGTATTGAATATTCCAATGCTATCCATTACAATGGGTGGTGTTAATGTTGTAATAGGATTACAATGGCTACAGTCTTTGGGGACAATAGCTTTTAATTTTGAAGAAATTTTCTTGAAATGTTTTTCTAAAGGAAAGGAAATCGAATTACGGGGTATCACAGGGAAGCTGGGAAATATAATAAGCTCTAATGTCATGAAGAATCTTCTAAATAAAGAACAACAAGGCGTAATTTCACAATTATTCTCACTAGAATTTCCAACATGAAAATCATCTATTTCTCCAGATCTCCAAAAAATATTGGACAATCATTCCAAGGTGCTTGAAACTCCCAAAGGACTCCCACCTATTCGTGATCATGATCATGTTATTCATTTGATTCCAGGAATTTTTCCTGGAAATGTTAGGCCTTAGAGATATCCTTATGTCCAAAAGAGAGAAATTGAACATATGATTGTAGAAATATTAGAGCTTGGTATACTTCAACCTAGTCAAAGTTGTTTCTCTACTCCAGTAGTGTTGGCGCACAATAAGGATGAATCATGCCACATGTGTCTGGATTATAGGGAGATCAATAAGCTCACTATTAAAGATAAACTTCCTATTCTTGTGATTGATGAATTAATGGATGAATTACATGGAGCAATTTATTTTACCAAGTTGGATCTTTGTTGAGGATATCATCAAATTAGAATGAAGACTGAAGATTATTCGAAAACAACATTTTGAACTCATGAGGGTCATTATGATTTTTTGATCATGCCTTTTGGCCTTACCAATGCACCTTGTACATTTTAAGGGTTGATGAATTCCATTTTCAAACCCTTCCTTAGAAAATTTGTGCTATTATCTTTTCATGACATAATAATCTACAACAGGTCTTGGAAGGATCATGTTCAACATGTTGATAGGGTGCTCAAACTATTGGGTGAGAAACAATTGTATGCAAAAACATCCAAATGTTTCTTTGGAGTACAAGAGGTAGAATATCTGGGTCATATTGTATCTCACAAGGGTGTTAACATAGACCCTAAAAAAATTAAAGCCATTAAGGAATGGAAAGTCCCCACAACCATAAATCAGTTGTAAGAATTTCTCGGGTTAACAAGGTATTATCACAAGGTTGTTAAGAATTATGGCAGAATACCAGCACCTCTAACAAAATTATTGAAGGAAGATGAATTTTCATGGACACCTGAAGCAACTAAGGCCTTCGAACATCTTAAAGAGGCAATGTGCCTAGCACCGGACTTAGCTACGTCAGACTTCACAAAAAAATTTATTGTGGAATGTGATGCCTCAGGAAATGGAATTGGTGTTTTTTTAATGTAAGAAGGAAAATCCATTGATTTTGAAAGTCGTCCAATCAAAAGAAAGTATTTTAAAAAAGCTATTTATGAGAAGGAAATGTTGGCAATGCTACATGCACTAAATAAATGGTGACCTTACCTAATGGGAAGACACTTCAAGGTAAAAACTCATCATGATAATCTTAAATTTTTTTTTGAACAAATAATATCTTGAGAAGAGCAGCAAAAATGGGTCAAAAAGATGTTGAGTTATGAATTTGAAATATCCTACGAAAAAGGGAAGCTAAATTTTGTTGCAGATGCACTCTCAAGAAAGGATGAAGAGTTGGAAGGATTGTGCCATTTCTATTATCCAGCCAGATTGGATAACCAAAGTAAGGGATGAATGTAGGAAGGAGGAAGAAGTGTGGACACTCATTCAAAAGTTGCAGCAAGATCCTACTACATCTTATACATTTAGTTGGAAAAATTATTCCTTATGGTACAAATATCACTAATATATTTTCCAGAATTCCCAACAAAAATAAAATATTATTTTGGAATTGCACACTTCTCCTTTAGGGGGACACTCAGGATTTTTAAAAACTTACCATAGGGTGAAGAAATAATTTTTTTGGGATGGCCTTAAATCTAATGTTCAAAATTTTGTGGCGGAATGTTTGGTTTGCCAACAAAATAAAGTTGAGACAATTAAGAACCTGGGTCTTCTACATCCTTTATCCATTCCAAGTCAACGCAAGGAAGATATTTCAATAGATTTTATCACAGGTTTACCTAAGTCCAAAGGAAAGAGTTTCATCATAGTGGTAGTTGATAGACTTACCAAGTATGTACAATTTTGTGCATTATCTCATCCATTTAAAGCAAGTACAGTTGCTACTGCCTTTATGGAAACAATTCAAAAGCTACATGGAAACCCAAAGATTATTGTAAGTGACATATATCCCATATTTACTCAAAATTTTTGGACGGAATTATTTTCTTGTTTGGGTACTCAACTAGCTCATATCTCATCTTATCATCCTCAATCTAATGGTCAAACTCAAATAGTGAATCAATTTTTAGAAGGATATCTTCGTTTTTTTGTATCTGATAAGAAAACACAATGGGTCAAGTGGTTACCTCTTGCTGAATGGTGGTATAACACTTCCTTCCATACTGTAGCAAAATTGACTCCATTTATGTCACTTTATGGATATCATCCACCGTCCATAACACATTTTTTAAGATAAAATTATAAGGTTCAATTAGTGGAACATCACATGGAGCATCAAGAAGAAGTTCTCCAACTCTTAAATGATAACCTAAATTTGACACAAAATAAAATGAAACAACATGCAGGTCAACATCATAGTGAGAGAAGTTTTGATGTAGTATACTAGGTATTTTTACAGCTACAACAATAGAAACAAATTTCCCTCAAGCAAGCTAAGAAGGATAATAAATTATCACCAAAGTAATATGGTCCTTACAAGGTGTTGCAAGAGATTGGTACTATGGCATACAAATTGGAGCTTCTTGCTTCTTCACGAGTGCATCTAATTTTCCATGTTTCATGCTTAAAGAAGGTTATAGGGGACAAACTTCTAGCTCAAACAATATTTCTAGAGCTTTGTATGAATTTATAGGGTAAGTTCCGTAGATAAAGAACCAAAGGTCACCACTCACAACCAGATAAAAAATCGGTACACTAGTATAATCACATGGTTAAAACCCTCAAAGAGGGAAATAGTCCATGGCCTAAGCCAACATGGACACTTCAGGAAATTTATTAATATAAAAAGAAAGGTTACATATGTTTCTCTCATAAACGGTTAACCAACAAATGACCCTCCATGCTCTTTAAATAGACTTCATGGACCAATTGGGCATTAAGCCATGGATCAAGTGTCGTTAATACCGAGGAGAGAGATAACCATCAGATCACAACAAATTGTGACCACCAGATTATAAGTTACAAATGTACATGGTAAAGAAACACACTTTACGTAACTCTACACTAGACTAAGTTATTCTTAACTATTTCCTATGTGTCGAAATATCCTAACATCCCCCCTTAAGAACAACTTGGGATATGATTGAAGAATTTATAAAGGTGACACAAAAGGAGCCTGTTTCCTATGTGTCTAAATATCCTGACATCCCCCCTTAAGAACAACTTGGGATAGGATTGAAGATTTACATAAGGTGACACAATATGAGAAGGAAGGAGGCATTAGAGCCTATCCCCCCTTAATAAAAACTTTCCTAAAATCCAAGCATGGATGGAAGTTTGGTAAAATTCACTTTTGTGAGAGCCTTTGTAAAGATATAGGATACCTGATCATTGGTTGGGCAATACTACACTTCAAGAACACGATCATGAATGAGCTTTATGATGAAGTGTATGTGGAGTTAAATGTGTTTCATATGCTGATGCTGAACTGGATCTTTACATAGCTGAATGGAACTTTGATTATCACACCAAAGTGTAGTTGGATGCTGCTAATGGAGACCAAATCCAGACAGGATCTGACGAAGCCACATGGCTTCCTTGCTGCCTTCAACTGCACCACAATACTTTGCTTCTACTAAAGAAAGGGAGATGTCACTTTGTTTCTTACAAGACCAAGTAATAGGTCCTGAACCAAGAGTGAATACATATCCTACAGTGGACTTATGATCATTAGGATCACCAGCCCAATCATAATCAGTGAAACCAATCAACAAGGGAGATGCTCCTACACTGTAATGATTCCTGAACTGAACTGTAACTCGAATATATCGAAGTATTATTTTAGCTTCTTTCCAGTGAATTTCATGATGTTGGTGCAAAAACCGAGTGACAAGACCAGTGGGAAAGTAGGGGGGTATGTTGAGCAGTGGAAACGATATGAATTCACTATGTGTTTTCTCATTCTTTTACCTTAAACATAATTCTTTTTACCCTAGAAAGATGACTTATTAGAATAATTATGGTAGAATTGTAAGGATTTATGTTTATTGTAAAAAGATGACTAAGAATTTCTTTTTACTGCTAAAATCAGGAATTAGGCGAGGTGAACAGCTATATCATAGGCAAGGCTAAGATAAATGCAACTGCTGTTCCTCCAGCGTTAGACCAAATCCTGCCAAGGACAAGGAAATCCGAACGCATCGCTAAGAAAAGGCAGGGGACAACTAGGCTTCGGTCAAAGTAAATCATGTGACAACTAAAATAAAGGAAGTGAATCCCTCAGGATCCTTCGATCCTGAGGGATCGTTGTTCAAACCTCAGCTTATTCCTTGTCTTTTCCATTAGAGTCTGTTATATAAGGAAACACCTTTAGTGATTAGCGGAGATCCTTGGATTCAAAACATTTCTTTTGTAAGATTACGTTTTATTGAATCTCGACTTTAGAGAGCGATCTCTGTAATACTCTATGCTCGATTAATATAAAGGTGCGTTTCATTTCATCTTTCAAGTTCTGAAGTAACCCAATAGTGTTTCACTGGTGCTAAGGGCCCGACCCTGGTGGAATTACTCTGTTGTTTGTATTTCTATCATTTGCTTACTGTCGCGTGATAATTATGTTTAGATTCATTACGATTACAGAGTTGTATGATTGCTGTTGAATTGAATTCGAGTTTGCTGTGAGCGTTAATGAATTGCACTGCTATTCTATCCTACCAAGAATCGTATTTACTATCTTATTCATATTGCTATCTTTTATAAATATTTTCTATTCTATACTTAATTCTGGTTGCTGTTCCATTGCTTTATGGTTCATTCTGATTAATTGTTTCATAGTGTTGGCTGTCGATGGGGTTGAAGTATTAAGAAGATTTGTTTCTTGATTGTGTTAAGTTTATATTTGATGTTCAATTAATGTTTGTTGTTCCATTCCTGTTTATTGTTCATTTCTGATTCGTAGGTTCAAATTATCAGAGAGATTGTTTATAGTTGCCATGTACACATAGGAATTACGAGTTGCTGTTCCTTTCCAACTCTTGTTATTAGAAGTTATTTTTAGTTATTTTCATCAGCAAGTAGTTCCAGTTCGATTTCATTTTGATTGCTTAAAGAATAGGACCATCAATTGTAGAGTACATTGGTTATTGCTTCTATTGGGGTTCCTATGCTTTGGCCAGATTGGAAATACCAAAAGATAAGACAACATCAAACCACTTTGGGATTCAAGGATCTAGCCCTCCTAAATCCAAAGAGGGATATCTCTATGAATGAGTTTAAATATGCGATCTTTAAAACCTGAAATTTGATATTAGGCTAGTTATGAAGAGCACGAGTTTTGTTTTTTTTTTGTTGGGAAAAGACATGATGAAGGTGAAGGTAGTTCAAAATAAAGGGTGAAGATGTCTACAAGTGAAGGAATGATTCAGCTGACAGAAAAGGAAAAGATAGTTTTAACCCATTGGGCTATGGAGTTATAGGAGGATTTTAATTAGACAACAAGGTTCAAGAAGGATGTATGGGGCAAGTCGCTTATGTCAAAGGATCTCTTAAAGTGATTTATGGAATGAAACAGACAGGAAATGGAGAAACAAACAAATGAAGAACAGTGAAAAACCTAAGATCAAATAAGTGCTTTCAAACTATTTTTCTTTGGCATTTACTTAGGGAAAACATAAAACTATTATGAGATCAGGTAACTGCTTTTAAACCAGCCTGCATTAAAGTAATTTTAGTTGGAAAACATTTTTAAAAACAATTGGAATAGCTTAATATCAGGTGAGTGCTTTCAAACTACCCTGCTTTCATCATATTCTATAAGAAAAACACAAATAACAGTCACAAAGAGAAATTTAGATCAGGCAAGTGCTTTGAAACCAACCTGCTTCAATATACTCTAAAGGAAAACACAACACTACTCGTCATAAAGAGAAAACTAGATCAGGAAAGTGCTTTGAAGCCAACCTGCTTTAATATACTCTTCAAAGAGAATGTTTGAATGAATAAAACATAGAAATAAAGCTTTCAGTAAGAGTAGGGTACTTTTGAGAGTAAATCCTAGCTCTATGTTTGCTGCTCTTTATCAAAGAAAGTGGACAGAGTGAAAAACATTAAAGAAAATAACAATTGACAGTGAGGAACACATCACCATTGACACAAATCAGGATCCCATAAATCAACAACTTGTATTTGATGTTCAAACCAGTTACAATTAGCAAGCCCAGTGGGTCTCTACAACTTTGAACTTCTCATATCAGCTTATGTATCTTCAAGTCACAAACAGGGCATCAGTAGCTTTAGTAACTATTACATGCATTTAGATGTCCAGAGACCAACAATTTCTCACCTTCTACAGAAGTATTTATAGAAGAAATAGGAGGTGGGATCTGGTCAACTATCTCCTGGGTCAATTAATACAGATTAATGACTTCTTGGCCTTTGAGGGCCTCGATGAAGAAATTTACAGGTGTTTATCTGCATTAATTTATTTACACTTATGAATCAAACTCGGTGGGAACCTTTGTTGACTTTTGAGGCTCTGTGTCACGTTGAAGTAACTCTGTTTCTGCTCTCCCAAGGCCTAATGATTGAAAAGATTTGTTTCTGGGATGTTCTTAATATTTAAAATAGTTTTGCCGACAATTAGAGATAAGATCTTTGATTTGTATTAATTGTTTAGCTATCTTTGGGAAAACACCTCTTGTTTCAGATAATGACTAAGCCTTCTCTGATTAGTGTGAGGCTGCAAGTGCCTTTAGGAGCTAGAGAGGGTTCGATTAGCCTCTGCTTTGGGCGGTGGAAGCTTTCTCGGAACGACAGATGTCTTCGTCTCTTCCTAAAACACCTTTAAGTTACTTGAGGTCTGTGTTTTAGGTATGATCAGGCTTATCATGTGCCTTCCGATCTTTATGATGTCTTTATCTGTGGATTTAGGCTTTGATTTGCTGAATGTGTGCTTTAATCCTTCAAACTGCGCTAGGAAATCTTCAAACATTGATACTCTTTGTTTCTTTTATGCATTGCTGTGTCTTGTTGATGTGCAGGTCGTGCAGAGCTCATATGGCATCAATGCCTCATGAAACATTGAAGATTCATGGAGTTTGAGCCCAGAAAATGGTTCCCTTTGATGAATCAAAGGCGCGGGAATCTTCATTCCCAGCCTTCGACTTTTCTTTCAATATAATGGAGAACCATTATCACCTGCAAAACACGAAACCAATTAACAAATCCTATGTTTTGGGTTAAACTGATTCAAAGGCATGGGAAGAGAGTAGGGTTGTTGGATGGCATCATCCAACGGTTGGGATTCATTTAGAAGAGGTCAAACGAGAATAGAGGAAGAGAATAAATCAGATCTGTCGATCGCGCAGAGATCGACGGTGGGGATTAGTAAAAAAAATAAGGTGGAAAGGCGATGGAATAATGCGGGAAAGATCTGGGACCGTCTGATCTGGACACATGGACGATCCAGATCCAATCAGAGGATAGCAATCGGCGGGGGAAAGAGGGAGGGTGTAACAAAAATTGCCGATGTGATTGCGCGATCGGGGAGGGCGATGCGATTGTGCGATCATGGAGGGCGATGTGATTGTGCGATCAGGGAGGGTGATGCAATTGTGCGATCGGGGAGGGCGATGCGATTAGATGACAGAGCGATTGAGCGCTGGCCGTTGATCTGAGGATCAGATCAACGGTGGGGACTGAATTGGAGGGATGGCCCATCGGAGGTGGACAAACTAATGCATCAAATGAAAATTACGATGTGATGTAGCCTGGGTCGTTCGATCAACTCCAGATCGACCGTAAATATCACTTTAACTGTGCTCCAGTGGAAACCTTTTGAAACATATGAAAAACCAAAATTTTCAATATAAAACAAAGTTTTGCTGTTGGGCGGATTAATATATATACACGGAATGGTCATGGCACCCGATTGTGGGGCCTTTTATTATATGGAATATAATACGCCTGGGGCGTTTAAATAACAAAGGGCCAATCGCAATCGGAGCCTCAGGTTCAGTCTTTTTGATCTAACCATTTAAAACTTGTGATGCGATAAGCACTTTGCGGGCCTAGCACCTGGTTCTAAGGTGCGGGCATATGGAGGGGAAGTGGTTCATGTTTAGCCTAAGGGGGCTTAAATCTATAATACAACAAAGGCATTTTTTATGGATTTTCCATGGATTTTAAAAGGTTTTAAGGTTTCGGCAGAGTTTAGAAAAGAGTTTTAAACTCTGCAAAGGAGATTTTATGAAGGGGAGATGAGGAAAATGGAAAATAGAGGAAAATGATGGGAAAAAAGAGAGTAAAAATGAAGGTTAGTTTATGAGTGAAGGAAGGGGAGAAAAGGGGATTTTGTTGCAGTATTTCTCAAGGAATTTTTAGTAGAATTTATGATTTTTGAAGGGAAACATCAGTGAAGATTTTTAGACAAGGGCTTGAGATCTTCCAGATAATTCAAGATATAACATTTTGGCAATGAAACTGTTTCTTGAAGGCTAAACAATGTTTTGGCCACCTTTTGATAGAACAAATTTTATAGGTGGCCAACAATGGCTCCACTTGGGGATGGTGCCTTCTTGAAGGCATCAAGAACTGCAGACCTGCATTTCTCTGGGATGCTGATAAGTACCTCATCCATTGGGCTGCCTTCTTTGCTGGGACAATATTCATTTTTTCTAAAAACATATTAGCAGCCTGAAAAAACAACTAATCTTCATCAACCAGCTTTCTACCTACCCAATCCTACTGATCTAACATTTTTTCTTCATTAGAGTGCACTTGGATTGGCAAATTCTTTTACAACACATTTTTTTTTTTTTTGAAAATAGGAAATCTAATCTATTTCTACTCCTTATTTCTCCATGGACTCAGATTAAACAGTTGAGTCCATATAATTCTCTACCTAATCTACCATCTGTTGGCATTAAACTGTCCAATCAAATTTTATTCTCTAAATTCTAGAACATAAATTTAAAAACAGTCAATTCAAGGTTAAACTATTTGACTTGCTGTGATCTACGACATAAAAAACAAGCTGCACATAGATATTTATTTTGCAGAAAATTTAAATAAAAAATGGAAGGCTTAAGATTTGAAAGTTCAAGCACTTCCTTCACCTTTTAACAACTCTGTTTTTTCCTCTTAGTTGAGCTGTCTTTCCTTTGTCAACTGGTTCAGATTTTGAGCTGATTAGAACCAATTATTCCTTTGTTTGTGACTCAGAAATTAATATAGATTTGAGTCATCTCTTTTTGGAAACTTAGGTTCAGATTTTGAGCATGTTTGAACCTTTAATTTCTATCCTAATCTACCTACTGATAAGCCAAGATTAAACAATATGGAAAATCGAATTCACTATCCTATCAGCAGTAAATTTAAAACTAATTAGTCAAGATTAGGTTGTTTGACTAACTAGGAGTGTGTTTTTCAGGAGTGGCATTTGAGCTTGCACACTTTCAGAATTTATTTTTCTTTTTTGGTATGGGGCTGTACCTTTATTCTTTTTTAAAATCTGCCGTCCTTTATTTTCTATTGTTTTTTATATTTTTTTCTTGCGAAACTGAACAAAGAAATTGTATTTACAATGGAAATGAAAGCTTTAAAATCGAACTCAGTAGTAGTAATGCTTAAGAACCCTGCCATTGACCGGACCCCCAAACAGATCTGTGCCATCTAACTCTTGCAGAAAAAATTCATTTGGACCAATGGTGGACTGAATCATGTAAGGGCCTTGCCACAAACTATCAAATTTGCCATGTTTACCCTTATCCTCTCTTCTGGAGTCCCATTTGAGTACCTTGTCTCCAATGTTGAAGTGACAAGCCTTTGTTCTCTTGTCAAACAACTTCTTTATGTTCTCTTGCACCTTCTGAGCTCTGTTGTAAACCTCTTCCCTTGTTTGCTGGAGATGTATCGTTTGATTAATCCTCTTTATCATGTTGTCCTCTTCTGAATGTATTTCTTGGACTAATTTTATCACTGGTACCCCTAGGCTGGTAGGGAACACTGCATCTACTCCATAAACAAGCTGGTAAAGGGACATTCCAATGGAATTATTTGTGGTCAACCTGTCTGCACACAAAGCATGCACCAACTTGTTATTCCATGATTTTTTATTTTCCTCAAGCAGCTTCTTGATGATGGTCACCAGACTTTTATTTGATGATTCTGCTAACCCATTACCTTGAGGGTAATAAGCAGTAGAATGACCGAGTGTAATCTAATACCTGTGACAAAAATCAATCATATTTTTGGAACCAAAAGAAGCAGCATTATCAGTAATAATCTTACTAGGGCAGCCGAATCTAGACAGGATATGGTCTTCAAGAAATTTTATAATGACCAAATCTGTGGCATTCCTAGAAGGGGTGGCCTTTATCCACTTTGTGAAGTAGTCAGTGGCTATGAGAATCCATTTGTGTTTGGAATATGAAGCGGGATGGATTTCTCCTATGAAATCTAGGCCCCATTGTTGAAAAGGAGCTTCAACAATGATACGTTGTAATGGTAAAGGAAGGAGTTTTCTTTTGCCCTCAAAAACTTGGCACTTGTGACAGGCTATTATCATTTTATGGACATCTTGGAAGAGGGTGGGCCAATAATAACCAGCTCTAGGGATTTTATTGACTGTGGTTTTCCAGTAGAGATGACTTCCACACTCTCCTTCATGAAATCCATGCTTGATCCTCTCTGCATCAACTTCAGGCAAACATTTAAGTAATAAACCATTAGCATTTTTCCAATATAAACATTAATTTAAAATGCAATAGTTCCTAGCTTTCAAATTTAAAAACCTTGCCTTTGTTTTTGGTAAGTCAGGAGGAGCATTAAGATTTGTAAGCACATACAAGATGTCATCATACCAAGGTGAGTTTTGGAACTGCTCTTCCACAGTGGGGGCAGGTAATTCTTCCTGTTCATCCAAGGCATCTACCATGTTAATGTCAAGGGCTTGTAGATTAGATTCAACCATTAATTGAGTCAAGCCCTAACCTTTAATAAGTTTGGTGGGTTTGATTTCCAAATCATACACTAATATTACGGCAATCCATTTAACCCTCTTTCCATTCGGGTCTTGTGACAAGATTTATTTTACCACTATGTTTGGCACATAAGAAATGATGTGGGAATGTAGAATATACACCCTGAAGTTCTTTAAGGCTTTTACCAAAGCATAGGCCTGTTTTTCCATTATGTTATATTTCAAGGGTGCATCCCTTAAAACCTTGCTGAAAAAAGCAATAGGCTGTTCCTATCCCTCTGGGTTTTTCTACAACAGGACTGCAGCCACGGTATGTTCTGAGGCAAAGGAGAAAATAAGGAACTCTTTTGAAAATTTTGGGCTGATTAGGACTCGTGCCTAGGTGAGTGCATGTTTTACCAATTCAAAGGATATTTTGGCTTCTACAGTCCACTTCACTCCTACTTCTTTTTTGAGCATATTAGTCATGTTTCTAAGGAGCTCTTCTAAGTTGGGAATAAACCTCCTTAAGAAGTTAATATTTACAATAAAGGATTGTACTTCTTTTATGTTCCTTGGGTGGCTAATCCGTAGTATTCCCTAAACTCTTTTTGGATCTATTTTAATCCCCTTTTATGATATAATATGGCCAAGGAGTTTACCCTCTTGTAGGCCGAACACTATTTTTTTGGGATTTAAAGATAGCCCAATTTTTTTGCATTTTTCAAAGACCTTTCTTAGATGTTTAAGGTGTTCTTCATCAGATTTGGAATAGATTGTTATGTCATCAAGGTAAATTACAATGAAGTGCCCTATCTCCTCTGAAAATGCAATGTCCATGGCCCTTTGAAAAGTGCCCCAGCATTCATTAATCCAAAAGGAATTTTCACATACATGAAAGTGCCCCAAGGAGTGGTGAAAGCTATTTTGATTTGGTCTTCTCGGAGTACTAAAACTTGGTTATACCCTGAAAATCCATCTAACACAGAAATTCTCTTTGAACCAACTGCCCTTTGTAGGATGTGTTCCATTTTAGGTAAAGGGTAATTGTATTTTAGGGAGGCTTTGTTAAGGTTTCTGAAATCAATACACAGTATGATTTCTCTTGTATTTTTCCTCACAGCTACAAGGTTAGAAACCCAATGTGAAAACCTTAAAAGCACAATTATTCTTGCCTCATACATTTTCTTGATTTCCTTTTCCACTAGAGGAAGTTGCATTGGATTAATTCGATGCAGTTTTTGCCTAAAGGGTTTTTGGTTTTCTTTCAATGGGATCTTGTGCTTGATGATTTCTGTGTTGTAGGCTTTTAAATCTTCATAGCTCCAGGCAAACACATCAATTTTTTTTTTAAACAAGTCAATGTATTTCTTTTTCATGTTTACTGGCAAAGACCTACCTATTTTAATCATTTTAAGCTTATCCTCGGTGCCTACGTTGTATTCCTCGACATCAAACTTTGTGTATTCTACAGTGGGTTTCTTTGCCATGTCGTTAAAATAAAAAATGTTTTCTAATGGCGCTAGCCCCCTAGGTATGTTCTTATCCTTTGACGACACTACCTCCATGTCTTCATTTTTTGTGTCTTCATACTCTTCAGTATGAGTTCCAAATTTTTTAGTTAACATGTTGATTTTTATGGGACTAGATGGTTTTTCTTCTTCAGGGGGCTCTTTGTTTAGGTAATTTTCATCAGATCTGGAATCTGAATCAGATAATTCAAACTCGTTTCTGCCAAGCAGGAAATCCTCTATCTATTTGTCGCCCTCAAAGACCTACCAATATTTCTCATTATTTGACACTGCAGGTCTATGTTTTGTACGAATGATGATCTGTTTGTCACTAGGTGATTCCTGGCATGAACTAGCAGCACATGCCAATCCATTTTCAATCATGTTTTGACTCCTTGGGACAAACACGAGTTCATATTTTGCAAACGTTTTCAGGAAATATATGGCATTATTTCGGTATACCCTTAGTCTAGGATGCTTGACGAAATATTCTCCATTTAGTTGTCTGATGACTAATTCTGAGTCTCCCTTAACAATTATCTTCTTTGCTCCTAGTTCTTTCAATAGAAGCAATCCTAGGATGAGAGCCTCATACTCTGCGATGTTGTTAGTGCATTTGAAATCTAGCTTGAAAGCATGGCTCTCAGAGTAATTGTTTTCAGTGTCAACCAACCATACCCCAGCTCCCGCAATCTTTTTAGTGCAACACCCGTCAAATTTCATGCACCTTAAGGGTTTGTTAACATTTTTTTCATCCCTATTGCCTCATTCATCATTATGTTCTGTTCTGAGATCCGAAACATGTCGTAATGGGTCTCATTATTCAGGATTTTCATAGAGTTCAGTGTGATAGGTAGTCTGTTGTTTGCCATCTTGGCTTTGTTCACTCTGGTTTGTTGTTTCAATGCACTGTTTAGAAATTTCTCTTTCGTTTTCTTCCATACCTAGAACTTCCATTATTTCTAGATTTTGGGCCTCCAACTGGTTATCTGAGTCGTTTTCTTTGTGGAGCGATAAAAAGGGTCTTTTTAACTCCTAATTACCTTCACATTAATTATCAACCCAGGGACGACTTTTTATTCCAAGAGTGTACTCAGTCTGAGGCGGCTATTTACTCAAGAGTAATGTTTTGCAGTATAGTGCTCAAAATCCAAAAGTAAATGAAAGCTGGAAATAAAATCTACTTACAACAAAGCACTTTAAGACTTAAATCATGCATTCGGAAAAATAAGCAATGTATCAGTCAAGGGTTTGACAACAATAGCCCATCCCTTTGGAAACTAATGTAACCAAAAGTAATCAAGGAACAGATCATCAATCTGGGGACTAGACAGCAAATGCCAATGCCCACTACAGTTTCAGATCGTTCTGCACACCAAAGCAAAGATAATGCGAATAACAGGAAATGGAACAGCAGATAAGAAATAGAACAACAAAGTAAATGGGCAACAAACTGTGATTAAAGGAATCTGAACAACAAACTCTAATTAATGAAAATCAATAGCAAAGCTAAATTAATAGCAATCTTTACTCTAAGAATAAATCGAACATCAAAAGGAAATAGAACAACATTGATTAATGAGAGGATATGAAACAACGCTGGAAAGTCAAATACAAATACACAATGACTTAACACACGGCACACATTAATAGCAATCTGAGTCTGATACCGCAAGTATTAATCCTGGTTAGAAAGGGTAACGATTACAATTCATAATGGAACCACAATGTCAATTGAATAGCAATCGTATGAAGTATATACCATAGAAAAATACAGTAATACCAGCTTAAGAAGGTTACAGCTTGGTTACTCTGCAATTAAACAGCAATAACGTTATGTGGAGAACAACAATGTTACATTAACAACTTTAAAGGAATAGCAATACGTTAGAATGCACATTACGATTTTCTTGTTGCAGAGAACGAAATAGGAAATATAACAGAGCTGTAATAAAACACACCAGATTACTGATTCAAGCTGATAAGCAAAACCACGCAGAAATCAAAGAGATAATATACAACGGCAAGTGTCCTCCGGGGCCGGGCCCTTAGCCTCCAAGGGAACACCGCCTTAAGTTAATCCAGACGCAGAGATGAGAGAACCACCAAGCTTATATTAATGCATCGGACAAAAGTACACTGAACCAGTTCTCACGAGACTCAATAATCAGAACTGATGTTTAACAGAAAATTACATAAAAAACGTATCTCCAAATCATCCCCCTACACAATACGTGCTTCTCCTTTTATAATCAGAAGGAGGAGAAATTGAATAGTAAATACAATCTTCCCATAAAAATATTGGATTTCTTCCAACCAATTGATCAACAAGAAAATATATTTACATCCATCTTTCAACAACAGCAAGTCGAATTTGGCTTTTTAGCTGAGATTTGGAGGACGGCCGCAACAACAGAACTGAGAAAATCGTGCTTAAAGAACTCTGCGAATCTCTCAACACAGGCCGAATTTGGGCAAACCGTTCTTTATTAAAGTTAATTGGGTCCGTTCTGGACAAAACCCATGTTCCGGATTTTCCAGATTCATCTTCATTTGCTCAGAATCTCAACCGCAAAACTGTCACTCCTTATTCCAGCGCATTTCTGAGTTGGCACTTTTAATGATCAAATCTTCAATCTGGAAATTACCTTGGAGGCTAAAAATGGTGAATAATGTTATAACCAACTTATTAAAACTATCATTGATAAAATAAGTCATAATCATCAATTTATTAGAAATAAAGGAAGATAAATAATTTTCATCCATAAGAGCATAAATCATTTATAAAATGGATTTAAATGATAAATTATAACAAATGATATAATAGAGAAGAGTAAAAATGGATGAAATAAGTGTTACAAAGTGGTTGTATTCACGACCCAACACACCCCCACACTCAATATGTTGCATGTCCTCATGCAACGAAAACCTGAATATATTGCATGTCTTCATGCAACCCCAAGACAAAACCCATGTGTTAACCAAGCAATAAAAATTTGAGAACAAATGAATGCTTCCTTAATTAATGAATATTCAATTTTAGCAATCTTAATGAAGGCATAACAATTTTTACATTGACATTCAACTATATGTATGAAGTTGCAACAAAATATGATATAGATAACAGCAAACTTCATTAACCACTTTCTCAAAAACTACAAACCAGCTTTTGTTGAAATTTGGCAAGTAGATTTATAATATATGAATGCCTTTATGATCCAAAAATCAGACTGTTTTGATGCATGGATCATGAGATATAAACAAAATGACTGTAGCTGAGAGTGAATGATTTCCAATTTATCTTGAAAGTATCTGAGTTTGTATTAATGATACGTCTGTGTTTTCCAGAAATCACAAGAATTAAGTTCATATTATGGAAATCAATTTCTGCATAGTGTAAAAATGAAATTGTATGCCTTAAATGAGGAAGAAAGTAGAAAACATCCATCAATTCCTCCCCCTCTCGGAAGAATTAGCATGCCCTCATGCGATGCTAGAAAACAAATAGAGGTGGTTGCTACCAGCTGTTGAATTCTATGCTTGGTGTAAAACAACATGGAGTAAGGGAGGTGGTAAGAGTGAATAAGAATAGCAATGGATGATAAAGAAGATGAATAACATGGTCATAAGAAAGAAATGAACGAAAGGAACACTCCCCCATACTCGAAAATGATATACTGCTGAAAAAAAGGGAAAGTGGTAAAGATGTGGAATGAAGGATGATAAATAATGCTCAAAATGGATTTTTATGAAATTCTCCTAAATTCATAATAAATCAGAAAATTATGCTATTTTACCTCAAGTTTTACCTCCAAAAATGTGGAATGACATATATGGACTGGCAGTTGTTGAAGCTGATGTAGGCAGAGTTGGTGTTGAAAGTGATGCAAAAGGTGGAATCCAGGTAAGCACATCATGTCTGAAGAATTGTTCACGTTCGCGAGTTGCTCGAGCCTCTTCTGTTAGTTGCAATACTGTAGTCATGCTGTGAATAGAATTCTGCCCATACTTGTTGTTTTCCAAAGCACTATTTGGCATACAATGTTCTTGAATCCATAGTGTTAGGTTTTGAATAACAATATATAAGATGCATGCAAAACTTTCAATCAGAAAAACTTATGTATACATGCAATACTAATATTTTGGCAGATCAACAAGTGATGGCAGAGTGCAGTAATCATAGCGCATGCAATCCCATAATGCATACATTCCCCCCTCCAATTGGAAAAGGAATGCCATGACCATAAAGCGTATGAGAGGTGTTGTGCTGATGGCAAGGCAAGGGAATGAACAATATAGTAGTGAATGAAGCAGAGTACACATATCAATGATAGGACAACGAGAGTTATGATTATAATGAGAGGAGAGGGTGTAAAGATAGTTATGAATAAAAGATAGGACGCTTTGGATTGATGATAAGTTATGAAAAAAAGAAAAAAAGAACGACAATATGCCAAAAAGATGCTTTACTGATAGTATGCTAGCTGAAAATGATGCGATTCATCATAAAACAATTTCTCATGCATAAAGGTTCAAAACAGGGAAAAAGCTAAGGAAATAACTTCTCTGATAAAAAGAAAAAAATAAGAAAAGGGTATTATAATAATAATTGACGATAAGATATAACTTCAATACCATAAGCAGAGCCACTGCTTCCAGCAGGCGTCCATAGCCTCGGCAGGGTTGCTTTTTAACCCGTATGAGCCAGAATCCTCAATTTATAACTAGAGAGTTACATTGTTGTTCTACAGAAGAGATCAATGTGCTGGCGTGGTAACCAGATAACCACACTGCCATTCACTGGGAGGTAGCAAAAGTGATCAGGCCGGCTCGTGATGAGACCTCCTGTTCCATGAATAATTTGACTATCCAATGGATCATAACCCTGGTGTGGTGGCCATAATGGGAATGTCACTTTGTTACAGCCTTATGAACATGGTAGGCTGGCTCGTACTGAGACCCCCTATCCTCCATCTGCGAACAAAATTTTGTTATTATTACACATTTTTATGATAAAAAGAGGGAGACTCGGTACTCCTTAAAAGAAGGGATGGTGGAAGAAGTTGAACATGTCAACAGAAAAAGATACCCATAATCTCATTTATTACAGACAGAGAAGATTATAATCCAGAAGGGTAGAACCAGCATGGTATTAAGATGATCAATCAACATCATGTTCAATAGAAAACAATGCAGTAAAGTAGTATGTAAATACTTGTGTCTCTTTTGAAAATATTCTATCATCAAGGAGCTGTCCTGTTAAAGATCATAACGTGAATGATATTAACTCGCTTCAATAGAATCCATAATTCTTGTCCTCATAAAAATAGTGTACTTCATGCCATGAAGGGGAATCAGTAAAATGTGGTTGAGATGAACTAAGAACAATTCCACAAGAGGAAGGAAGGGTTGCTCTCGAAAATACTCCCAAAGTGTTGCTTTTTTGAATGAACAGCAAAAACACGCAAAAAAGTGTTGTTCCTTGTAGGGAACAACAAAGGAAATGCACACAAAAAGCAAAAATACACACAAAAAAAGTGTGAAAATGCAAATGTCGTTCCTTTGAAGAAAGGAACAGCAAAAACTAAAAGTGCCGTTCCTTTAGAAAAGGAACAGCAAAAACGCAAGTGCCGTTCCTTTAGAAAAGGAACAACAAAAACGCAAGTGCCGTTCCATTCGAAAAGGAACAGCAAAAACGCAAATGCCGTTCCATTCGAAAAGGAACAGCAAAAATGCAAGTGTCGTTCCTTTGGAAAAGGAACAACAAAAATGGAAAATGCAGAAGTGTTGTTCCATTCGAAAAGGAACAACAAACGTGAAAGTGCAGAAGTGCTGTTCCATTTCGAAAAGGAACAGCAAAACGTGAAAAAGGAACAACAAAAAGAGTCGTGGAAAAGGAATGGCAAAATGACCCGTGATAAATGAATTGCTGACCAAAAAGATGTTGTTCCTTTGGAAAAGGAATAATAAAACGAAATTGATGTCCTTTTGAAAAAGGAACAGAAAAAACGACAAAAGTGCACACAAACGCTGTCCCTTCAGAAAAAGAACAGCAAAAATGCACAAGCATGAAATGCAAGCACGCAAAGAATGAATTAGCTGTTCACTGTATTGATGCTGAGGATGTGTCACAGTTTGAATGAAGCAACACCTGAAACACAAAATATAAAAAATATCAGAAAAGAAACAACGTTTTATTTAAAAACAATATGTAAATAACTAAATTAAGTTACAACAGCTGTGATGTTATGTCAAAAAAAATGATCTCTTTAAAAAATGTTTTGGCAGCAGTGATAAGACATGAATCTTCAAATTGAAATCAATTATTCATTTGTTCTATTATGAATCAGTTGGGTAATGAGTTGGATGAAATTCCTTTGTTTTATTAAAGTTTGTTTCAAGAATCACTCGTCCATAAATTGACCTTCTTTTTCTCTTGGGACCTGCAAAAAACGAGTATCTACCTGCAATAAAACATTAAACCATGGAGAAAGAGAGGTGCGCGGGCTCCCCTAATCCAAGAATTATGAAAAAAACAACAAGTATTTATTCTGTATAACAAATCAATTGAGAGAATAACAAAGTAAAATTTATTTGTCACCTGCGGGAGAGCAGTGGTCGACCATACTATCCAGCAGTGTTTTAATCACAACTTCTTTGTTTTTCATCGAAATTGAGTGATTCCAAAGCTAAATGAGAGTTAATTCAAAGGTTTATCTCCAGTAGCAACAGGTTTTAGAAATTCTATGATATGATATGTCAATTTTAGTTAAAACAACCTGCATAACAGAGTCATTTCCGATTACCCAGCTTAGACCAACCGTTGATATTTCAAGCATAAATTTTTCGTTTGATGTCGGACTCGAATGATTCAAATTGGAAATGAAAGTAGATTCATTTATTTATTTCCAATAGAAACATGTTTTGAAGAAAAGAAGAATTGATAGGTGAAATACTGTAAGGAACAGCCAGAAAGACATAGTTTTAAGGGTGCTGATTTACGATAGACAGTCAGTATTTTGATCATAAATTCCCCATAAGATATCGAAAATGAGTGATTCCAATTTCATTTTAAACTAGATTCATAGGGGAATCTACCATAGAAACAGGGTTTAAAAATTCATTCATTTAGGCCTCCAAAAACTGACTGTCCCAACTCTGTTCCTGAGCTGTCCACTAGACATCCGGTCAATGTTTTGGTTCTAACTTTTTCGTTTCAAATCCAAATTGACTGATTCAAATTGGGTTAGAAAGTAGACATCAAGGGCTACCTAGGGTAGAAACAGGTTTTCAAAATATTCATTTTTCGTCCCTCAAAACATGACTGTCCCGACTATTTTTCCAGAAAGTTCATCAAGCCCGCAAGCCAAAAAATGATATTCAAGCATTTTTTTAAATTGGTGATAAAAAAATGAATATGAGTGTTTGTAGAGCTATTATTTCCATTATAAGTCATCTACATACACAAATGAATTTAAAAAAATTATCACCAATATTGATTTGCATAGCATGTTGCAACAAAAAACAACTATTTTTACAAAAAAAACAAAATGCATTTATTTATGTCCTTATTTTATTTTTTTTATTTTATTTTTCTCCACTATCCTACTCTTCTTTGAGAATCGAATATTTTTATGTATAAGAGTATTTCCAGTGGAACCATTTTAGAAATAAGGCCTCTAGTATGCACATACCCAAATTTGAAAAATGCATATTAGTGAAAATTAGGGTACGAGAAGCCAACTTCCCTTGAAAAAATGGTATCAAAAATTGCTGAAGCATAGAGTGATGTTGCAAACAAGTGATGGAATGAAACCAATCCTTTATTTTCTTGATTTCCCATAGCCATCATATCATGAAGTTCTTGAGCTTTTAAAATAGCGTGTTGATGCATAGTAAAAGAAACCTCATTTTCTTCCATAACTTCTACAATTTTTGAATTTGAAACATTCTTAATCTCATTGTAAGTTTTCTTAAATAACACATGTGAGATAGAATGGGTGGGAAGGGTCGGTAAATTTGGCAGTTCAACATTGTAAGTATGTTGTACTGGTTTATTGCGGTGAGGGTGTGGAATTAGTTGAGCAAGAAATTCAAAAGTAAAAATGTTGGACAGTTTCTTACCATAACAGAAGATGTCCTTCATGTGTTCCTTCAAAGCTCCTTCTTCCAATGTTCCTGTTAATTCATTAGTGAAATGGGTGGTGCTTACATCACCACTTGAGTGAAACCTTGTGATTCATTTTCCAAAATTTCTATTTTTTTCCTAGTCATTCACACAAAAATTCAAACATCTATTTCTACCTAAAAAAGCAACAACAAATCTGTTAGGAAAGCAGACAGTGGAGCAGGGTTTTTACATGCTCCGCACGCAGGTTCTTACCTTCCGTTTTTAAGATCCAACTCTTCCCTAGCAGGCACTCATCAGATTCACATTACTCTTTAGAAATGGCTACACTCTCCCCGGCAACGGCGCCAAAATGTGGAGCGATAAAAAGGGTCTTTTTAACTCCTAATTACCTTCACATTAATTATCAACCCAGGGACGACTTTTTATTCCAAGAGTGTACTCAGTCTGAGGTGGCTATTTACTCAAGAGTAATGTTTTGCAGTATAGTGCTTAAAATCCAAAAGTAAATGAAAGCTGGAAATAAAATCTACTTACAGCAAAGCACTTTAAGACTTTAAATCATGCATTCGGAAAAATAAGCTATGTATCAGTCAAGGGTTTGACAACAATAGCCCATCCCTTTGGAAACTGATGAAAAGGAAATTAGAGCATAGACCACGGGTCTGGGAGCTAGACAGTGAATGCCGAAGCTCACTACAGCCTTAGATCGTCTCTCACACCAAAACAACAAATGTGAGTAAATGGAACGGCAGATAGCAAAATAGAACAACAAAGTAAATGGGCAGCAAACTGTAATTAAAAGAATCTGGACAGCAAATTCTAATTAATGGAAATGAACAATAGCAAAGCCAAATTAATAGCAATCTTTACTCTAAGAATAAATCGAACAGCACAAGGAAATAGAATAGCATTGATTAATGAGAGGATATGAAACAACGCTGGAAAGTCAAATACAAATACACAATGACTTAACACAAGGCACACATTAATAGCAATCTGAGTCTGATACCGCAAGTATTAATCCTGGTTAAAAAGGGTAACGATTACAATTCATAATGGAACCACAATGTCAATTGAATAGCAATCATATGAAGTATAAACCATAGAAAAATACAGTAATACCAGCTTAAGAAGGTTACGTACTGGTTACCTGCAATTAAAATGAAGATTAACGTATGTAACAATGTTACATTAACGACTTTAACGGAATAGCAATACGTTAGAATGCACATTACGATTTTCTTGTTGCGGAGAACGAAATAGGAAATATAACAGAGCTGTAATAAAACACACTAGATTACTGATTCAAGCTGATAAGCAAAACCACACAGAAATCAAAGAGATAATATACAGCGGCAAGTGTCCTCCGGGGCCGGGCCCTTAGCCTCCAAGGGGACACCGCCTTAAGTTAATCCAGACGCCGAGATGAGAGAACCACCAAGCTTATATTAATGCATCGGACAGAAGTACAATGAACCAGTTCTCACAAGACTCAATAATCAGAACTGATGTTTAACAGAAAATTACATAAAAAACGTATCTCCAAATCATCCCCCTACACAATACGTGTTTCTCCTTTTATAATCAGAAGGAGGAGAAATTGAATAGTAAATACAATCTTCCCATAACAATATTGGATTTCTTCCAACCAATTGATCAACAAGAAAATAGATTTACATCCATCTTTTAACAACAGCAAGTCGAATTTGGCTTTTTAGCTGAGATTTGGAGGACGGCCGCAACAACAAAAATGAGAAAATCGTGCTTAAAGAACTCTGTGAATCTCTCAACACAGGCCGAATTTGGGAAAACCGTTCTTTACTAAAGTTAATTGGGTCCGTTCTGGACAAAACCCATGTTCCGGATTTTCCAGATTCGTCTTCATTTGCTCAGAATCTCAACCGCAAAACTGTCACTCCTTATTCCAGCGCATTTCTGAGTTGGCACTTTTAATGATCAAATCTTCAGTCTGGAAATTATCTTGGAGGCTAAAAATGGTGAATAATGTTATAACCAACTTATTAAAACTATCATTGATAAAATAAGTCATAATCATCAATTTATTAGAAATAAAGGAAGATAAATAATTTTCATCCATAAGAGCATAAATCATTTATAAAATGGATTTAAATGATAAATTATAACAAATGATATAATAGAGAAGAGTAAAAATGGATGAAATAAGTGTTACAAAGTGGTTGTATTCACGGCCCAACAGTCTTCTAGCTCTAGTTTATTTGAGGATTCATCATTGTAAAGGATAGACGAATCTAGGTCTGTATGGACAGAGTAAAT
The DNA here is from genome assembly GCA_034641835.2 of Pinus albicaulis. Taxonomy (NCBI): domain Eukaryota; kingdom Viridiplantae; phylum Streptophyta; class Pinopsida; order Pinales; family Pinaceae; genus Pinus; species Pinus albicaulis. The sequence goes on from CM076580.1 coordinate 690,750,946, forward strand.
GGGGGAATTTTAGGATTTTCTGGGCTACTGACCATGAATTTCATGTGCGCCTCTCTGTATAGTCTTCTAAGCTGGCTAAAGACAGGGATAGTAGCATATGTCCCATCCACCTGCATTGTACCTTGCATCTTGGCACACCATGATCTTGACAACAACATGCCATACTTAGGAGGAACGTCAGCCACCACAACATCCATAACCATGCTCTTGGCTATGATTTGAGTCAAACTCACACAAAGGTCTTTAATTAGGCCAAGGAATTTCACTCTGCTAGAGAAAAAAGAATATAAATCCTTGTAAGGTCTGGTTATTTCTAGTCCTAGCCTTTCCATTATCACCTTTGGCATAAGGTTGTGTGAGGCTCCAGAGTCATGCATAGCATTATGCAAGATTTTTTCGTGGATATTGAGGCTGACATAGAAAGGAGGTACTACCCATTCTTGAAATTTCCCTTTAATTTTTGGGCCGAACAAGAGATTCGGTTTTTCATCATTCAAATTGATGGTGTCACTATTTTCTCCTAAGTTTAAAGCTTTCAAAATTTGACTCTTATATAAATCCTGAGTGGCTAACTCAATGAGAGGGACATAAATTTTAATTTTGGCAATCTCACTTTCCAAACTGAAAGCAGACTGACTCTTTGAGAGATTCAATTCTATCTTGTTGGGCACCATTTTAATAGTAATCTCAGCTTACTGATTTTTAGTATGTACAATGTTTTAAACTGTTTTATCAGGAGCATTAGCTACAATTCTAGTGCTACTAGGTTCTCGGGTTGATTTTTCACTGGTTTGAATGTCCTTATCTTTGTTTTTACCATAATTCTCAGCTGCTGATTTACTATTTTTAGCAATCACTTTAGGAGTCTTTGCATGATTTTTCTTAATGGTGATTTCAGAGGGCTTTGGTTTGGGATCATATATGTTCTTTTTTCTCCTGAGGTCATATTGTTCTCGGACCTGCATGATGGCACTTTCGAATCCTAACCTATAGTCTTCAGTTTCCAACCCTTCCTCGTTCCAGTGTGAGTACGAGGCCTAGTTTTCTTCTGTGGGGAAGGTATGGTCTAGGTCATCCACATCCATCATATTCATGTCAGTTTCCTCTGACTCCTCTATTATTCCTTCATCCTCATCGAGGAAGTTCTCTTGAAATGGAGGGATGACCTTCTGATCAGAGTCTCTTTGTCTATTTTGAGGGTTATTTCTCCTAAATTTTGTTGGCAATATGATGCAATGTGTTGTCCTTGATGGCAACCTACTTGATGAAGTTGTCCTTGATGGAAACCTACTTGATGAGTTACCTATGATAAGAAACATATCTGTTAAATTTTTAAGGATGATGTAGCTACAGATTAGTTCAAATGTGATAGAGAAAATAATTCCAGTAAGTGCCAGAATAATGATGAATAAGATATGTCACAAATCATACGCGGGTTTGTAAAGGAAAAGTAGCGTATGTACGCAAAAAAGTACGTATCAAGTAGCGTATGCCTATTTGCGCTCTAAATTTATAAAAACAGGGGACATTACCATGGTATTGGCCCACTGTATTGAGCACTGGATTATCTATTTGATCCCATCCAAGAATACCATCAGCGGTTGAGTGGTTTTGACTCATGGTATTGATAAAGGCTAAATCTATATAAGGAGAAGAAGATCATAATGCAAGAGTGTGCATGTGTAAGGGTTGTTGATGATAAATTTCTCTAAGGAAGATCTGCATGGATGAACTCTGTTCTTAATTGATAGATCTGAATCTATGATGCACCCATGGATATAATGATGGTTCAAGATCTATAGATCTGATAATGATGAATCTCTAGAATGACCTACTGAATGAATGATGAAGAACTGGCAGCAGTCTGCTGAAGAAAATGAATAAATCTGGGTAAATTTTATAGATCTGGTCTGTTCTGCAAAATTTATTTTTACAGATCTATACGCTAGTTGGTTTCAACAAAAGCACGTATATACGCGATTTCGCTTCATGAAAAGCGTGTATGACAGTTAGGGTTTTCTGTAGAATAAAGTACATAGAAGTATACGCAGGTTGATGTGCAGGAAAGTGCGTATGTATGCAGCTTCAGTGAAGCAAAGTGGCATATGCTATTTGAATCAATGACTATTTAGAGTTGAGTTTGTATCTGCATATCTATTCTGAAGTCTGGGTTATTTCTGAAGTTCTGGTTACAGTGTTTTCACTGTTCTAATTGAAGTATTGGACAAGATTTTATGCATAGCTATAGGTTTTAATCAATACTTCACTCTGAAGTATATCTGCATGGAATGGGTAATAGTTTATTGATTGATCTGAATTAGTAATGCACCTATGAAGAAAATGATGAGGAGGGATCTCTAGATCTGAAATGACTATGTATTTTCTAGATCTGTTTATGGAATGTTTAGATCTATGATCTGGCGAATATTTGCTAAAGTGAAGGGTAAGACCTGAGCTATTTATCTGTCCTGAAGAGTTGTGTAGCCCTACAATGTTTGCAGATCTATACGCAAGTTCATGGCAGAGAAAGCGCGTATATACGTAGGTTGGTTTCATCAAAAGCACGTATGTAATATGAGGCCAGTCCTGAAATATGTCCATATGTATAAGCAGGTTTGTTTATGTGAAAGCGCATATATACACAGGTTTAGTGAAGTAAAAGCGCGTATGGAATCTAGGGTTTTGCTGAAGTGTGTGGAAGGAAATGTCTGATCTGTTTTTCTATTTTAATGCTATCTGTCAATGATGTATTCACACAGATCTGGATTGTTTGAATTTTGATTATGCTGCTGATTATGTTGATTAAAGATCAAGTTGTTGGTTGATTGGTTGATGATTCAATGAATGAATTGATGGGGTTATAAGTTTCAGTTTGATGTATGTTGAGCTTAAATGTGTGGAGTGGGTCCAGTCTGAAAAAATAATGAAAATTGGCCTACAAGGTATGTTGTGTGGAAGCCATTGGATCCAGTATGAAAATTGATGAAACGTGGTGTGCAGTGGTGTTGAGGGTCGAGGCCTTCGGTGAGGGGGGTTTTAGCTCCCTTCCAGTGGTAGCTGGTAAACGAAAGTAGGGGGTAGTAGCTCCCTTCCAGGAGAGGCTGGTAAATGAGAGCACGTGGTAGTAGCTCCCTTCCAGGAGAGGCTGGTAAACAAGATCAGGGGGTTGGATCTCCCTTCCAGGAGAGGCTGGTAAACGAGAGAAGGTTGCAGCCTTCTAAAGGTGGGTGCCTATGTGCTGGTATGAGTCTGCGCCAGTACAAAATTGTAAGAAGTTTTCTTTATAATAAATATTGAAGACAGAGACGACATCAACGGTGGTTTTCTCCCGAATTGGGTTTCCACCTTAAATACTGGTGTTCATGTGTGTTGCTTATGTGTGATGGTTTATTCTGTTATCACTGCATTTGCTTACTGCTTACATAACATCTGATGAATGAATGATGCAATGATCTAAGTAAATAACTAAATGCATAACAATATCTTTGGACATACACAAGTTTTCTTAAGGATATCCGCGTGTATACACGAGTTTGGTTCAGTAAAGTAGCGTATGGGTTTAAGAGGAATAAAAATTAAAAAAATTTCAGTCAGCACTAAATGCTTATTCACCCCCCCCCCCTCTTAGTATTTTTCCAAACAATTGGAATCAAAGCAGGTCCTTCTGAAGGAGCTTGATCGCTTGAAGGAGATCCGTCACAATGGGAAGGAAGCAAAGGAAGAAGGCTACTCAAAGAAAGGAGATACCTTAGAAAACATGTGCAGTAGAAAATGAAGAAGATGAAACAGGTATTGATTGTTGTTCTTGTGATTCACTTTCTTGTGCATGCAATGGTGAAGATAGTGAAAGTAATGTTATGGATCTAGAAGAAGTTCTCAAGATTAAAGTTGAAGATCGACAAAGATTATTTAATGAGAGAGAATCTATCTACAAAGATATGATCTCTAGAATGAATGGACAGATAAACAAGTATCAAAGGTTGTACAATGAAGTAACCAATCACAGTAAAGGAATTGAAGCAGAAATCATCTCTCTAAAAACAGATCTCGAAGCATCAAATAAGAAGAATGAAGAACTTCTACAATCATTTGAAGAAGAAGGACTTGAAGCAGAAATCATCTCTCTCAAAGAAGATCTGGAAAAATCAAATAAGAAGAATGAAGAACTTCTACAAACATTTGAAGAACAAGAAAATGGGTTGAAAGAAGAGATTCTAAAATTGAATGATCAAGTAGAAGAAATAAAAAGGGTCGAAGAAAGTATGAAGAAGCAATGCCAAAGATTGGAGGTTTGAGGTAAACATTTTAAAAGGTAAATTAGAGGAAAAGGATAAACTCTTGAGATTTCAAGATAGTACAAAGATTCTGGATAATATTCTTTGTAGTCAAAGGTCTCCTTATGTTAAATTTGGTCTTGGTTTTCATGAAATTGTTAAAGGAGAATCTAGTTCACAAGAAAGTGCTAAAGATTCAAAGGATATCAATGCAAAACCTGAAGTATTGAAAGAGACAAAAGGTCAACCGACAATCATGAACTCTCAAAGGAAATCATTCGCTCCTAACTATAGAAGAATCAATCGATTCTCTCATTTGATAAATAATGTTGAATGCTTTAAATGTCATAATTATGGGCATGTTGCAGCCAATTGCAAAAGCAGATTGTTTCAGTTACAAACAAATAGATTCTACATAGAAAGGTACTCAGGTTTCTTTAAGGGATATTGTTTTTCATGCAGCAAGTTTGGTCATAAAGCAGCTGGTTGCAATAGAAGAAAGAATACAAAAACACATTATGATCCCTATGCTTACTTTTCTGGTCACACAAGATGTTATGCTTGTAACAAGTATGGACATGTTGAAAAATAATGCAGGATGAATAGATCTGAGAAATTGGATAATTTCCAGCATGCAATAAGAAATTTCAAACAAAGCTAGAAAAAGAAGGAGGACCGGTCAAAAACGTAGGGGGGAATAATCCTACTATAGTCTTCTGCTTCTAAAGCTTACTTCTCATAATGACTACAAAAGTGATGTGAGATACATTAGAGGAATCAGTAATGTATTATCATAGGGGGAGCAATATATGGTGATTCCCATGGTTGGTTTGGTAATTCTGGTTATGGTTATTTCTAACAGTGCATCTGATGTGAAAAAGACAGGTACAGGAGATACAAATTCAGGGGGAGATGAAGGAGTGAAATTTTTCTGTATTTCACTTTCTATATGCGGGTTTCATGAACTAAAGCCGCGTATACACGCGAGTTCCAATGGAGACAGAAGCGTATGTTTTTCTATTGAGGAAAACAATGAGATGGCTCAAGAACAGGAGCACAGGTTTAGGGAGAGCATTAGCCTTGCTGAGAGCAATGCATTGTTGGCATTATGATGGTTCCGAAATATGATATTTCTCTTGAGTGAAGCCATAAGAATTTTTCTTGCTTATTCAATCTTTCAACAAATCAAAGTTTATCAAATGGATGTTAAATCTGCTTTTCTCAACGGTGATCTAGAAGAAGAAGTTTATATAGAACAACCAGAAGGATTCATTTTGGGAAATGATGAAAAACTTGTTTGTAGACTTAAAAAGGCTCTATATGGTCTCAAACAAGCTCCAAGGGCATGGTATTATTGTCTTGAAAAATATCTTCATCAACAAGGATTTTCAAAGGGGTCTGCTGATAGCAACTTATACAAAAAAACAAAAAATGATAAACTTTTGATTGTATAAGTTATTTCTATATTTTGATGAAAAGGTTATGTTGAGACCTATGATATAAATTGTTATATTCAGTCATGTAAGGACTTCTTCAAATTTGTAAACCCACTTGGTTGGGTAGTTGAGTCAACATGTGTAAACCCACTTGGTTGGGTACTTGAGTCACATATGTAAATCCACTTGGTTGGATCATTGATGTAAGTATGAGTCCTTGGTGATAGGAAAGGTCATAGAGTCATGTATTTCATTGAAAAATATGTTTGAAGATTCAGCATGAACTCAGGGGGAGCATGGTAACTTCAGTGCACATCAGATCTACAGAGCTCTTCTTTCTACAAGAGAAGAAAAACCTTGTTTTGGTTTTGATCCGCCCTTTGCCCTTGATGTCAAAGGGGGAGAGTATCATGGTGTTTGAATAATGGTTATAATAAATGTATCTATCTGTTGTGGTGATCAAACACCATCATGGTTGCCATCAAGTACAAAGGGGGAGATTGTTGGCAATATGATGCAATGTGTTGTCCTTGATGGCAACCTACTTGATGAAGTTGTCCTTGATGGAAACCTACTTGATGAGTTACGTATGATAAGCAACCTATGTGTTAAATATGTAAGGATGATGTAGCTACATATTAGTTCAGATCTGACAGAGAAAAGAATTCCAGTAAGTGCCAGAATAATGATGAATAAGATATGTCACAAAGCATACGCCGGTTTGTAAAGGAAAAGTAGTGTATGTACGTGGAAAAGTACGTACCAAGTAGTGTATGCCTATTTGCGCTCTAAATTTATAAAACCAGGGGACATTACCATGGTATTGGCCCACTGTATTGAGCGTTGGATTATCTATTTGATCCCGTCCAGGAATACCATCAGCGGTTGAGTGGTTTTTACTCATGGTATTGATAAAGGCTAAACATATATAAGGAAAAGAAGATCATAGTGCAAGAGTGTGCATGTGTAAGGGTTGTTGATGATAAATTTCTCTAAGTAAGATCTGCATGGATGAACTCTGTTCTTAATTGATAGATTTGAATCTATCATGCACCCATGGATATAATGATGGTTCAAGATCTATAGATCTGATAATGATGAATCTCTAGAATGACCTACTGAATGAATGATGAAGAACTGGTGGAAGTCTGCTGAAGAAAATGAATAAATCTGGGTAAGTTTTATAGATCTGGTCTGTTCTGCAAAATTTATTTTTACAGATCTATATGCTAGTTGGTTTCAACAAAAGCGCATATATACGCGGGTTCGCTTAATGAAAAGCGCATATGACAGTTAGGGTTTTCTGTAGAATAAAATACACAGAAGTATACGCAGGTTGATGTGCAGGAAAGCATGTATGTACGCGGCTTCAGTGAAGCAAAGTGGCGTATGCTATTTGAATCAATGATTGTTCAGGGTTGAGTTTGTATCTGCATATCTATTCTGAAGTCTGGGTTATTTCTAAAGTTCTGGTTATAGTTTTTTCACTGTTCTAATTGAAGTATTGGACAAGAGTTTATGCATAGGTCTGGGTTTTAAAGAATACTTCACTCTGAAGTATATCTGCATGGAATGGGTAACAATTTATTGATTGATCTGAATTAATAATGCACCTATGAAGAAAATGATGAGGAGGGATCTCTAGATCTGAAATGACTATGTATTTTCTAGATCTGTTTATGGAATGTTTAGATCTGTGATCTGGCGAATCTTTGCTAAAGTGAAGGGTAAGATCTGAGCTATTTATCTATCGTGAAGAGTTGTTCAGCCCTACAATGTTTGCAGATATATACGCATGTTCGTGGCAGAGAAAGTGTGTATATACGTGGGTTGGTTTCATCAAAAGCACGTATGGAATATGAGGTCAGTCCTGAAATATGTGCAGATGTATACACATGTTTGTTTCTGTGAAAGCGCGTATATACGCAGGTTCAGTGAAGTAAAAGCGCGTATGGAATATAGGGTTTTGCTGAAGTGTGTGGAAGGAGATGTCTGATCTATTTTTTTGTTTTAATGCTATCTGTCAATGATGTATTCACACATATCTGGGTTGTTTGAATGTTGATTATGTTGCTGATTATGTTGATTAAAGATCAAGTTGTTGGTTGATTGGTTGATGATTCAATGAATGAATTGATGGGGTTATAAGTTTCAGTTTGATGTATGTTGAGCTTAAATGTGTGGAGTGGGTCCAAATTCGAAAATTCTGATGGTATGTCATATGTAGTGTAGAAGTTGGACCCAAGGTCAAGAGAAATTGAGGAACAACTGCAGAAGAGAAGATTAGGGAAGAAGCTGTGAGGAAGCTGCCTCCTCTCAGAGAGGCTAGTAAACGAGCAGGGGTAGTAGCCCTTCCAGGAGAGGTTGGTAAACGAGATTAGGGGGTTGGAGCTGCCTTCGCAGGTCAAATAAGAAGGTTGCAGCCTTCTGCAGGTGGGTGCCTGTGTGCTGGTATGAGTCTGCGCCAGTACAAAATTGTAAGAAGTTTTCTTTATAATAAATATTGAAGACAGAGACGACAACAGCGGTGGTTTTCTACCGAATTGGGTTTCCACCTTAAATACTGGTGTTCATGTGTGTTGCTTATGTGTGATGTTTTATTCTGTTATCACTGCACTTGCTTACTGCTTACATAACATCTGATGAATGAATGATGCAATGATCTAAGTAAAGAATTAAATGCATAATAAGATCTTTTGACATACGCAAGTTTTCTTAAGGATATCCACGTGTATACGTGAGTTTGGTTCAATAAAGTACCGTATGGGTTTAAGAGAAAGAAAAAGTAAAATGTTTTCAGTCGGCACTAAATACTAATCCCCCCCCCCCCCCCTCTCAGTATTTTTCCCAACAAAGTTGTGGTTTTGATTTTGGTTCCTGTTCTGATTGCTGACTTGGATAGTCAAATTTACTACCATTTTTCCTAGTCTCTCCATAGTTTTGGCTAGACTATCATATTTGGGATCAGATGCAGAAGCAATGTTGTCATCCCTACAGGTTACCTTTTTCTCAGCCCTCATCCTGGCTCTTTTCTCAATCAATTTTTCCTCAACACTCACTGCTCCTTTCTACATGTCTTCCAATGTATTATAATCTCTCTCCCTAAGCTAGTAAGCCATATCAGCATCAAAGCCTTCAGGGTATTTTACTAGGGCCATTCCTTGGGGAGGTTTCATGTGTGCTGGAAGAGCATTATAGATACTGTTAAATCTTGTAGAGTAGTCCTGGACACTCTCTCCTAGATTTCTTTTAAGATTCTTATATTTAGCTAGGATTTGGAGAGGGTTTCTTCTAATTTCCCATTTTTTTATGAAAGTTTGATGTAAGGCGGGAAGATCATTAATGCTATTGGGAGGCAAGGCTTTAAACCACTTCTTCACTTCTCCTCCTAAACTCTGAGCAAATATCCTCATCTTAATTGTTTCATCCTCTATTTCCATGTAGTCAAAGGTGTTGAGCAGTGGTGGATTCTTTACTAGTGAAATGAGGAATCTTAGACTGATATTCATTGGGTAAAGGAGCTAAAGTCTAGGGCAGCACCAAGGGAGCATACCATGTTGCCATGATTGGAGGTGGGGGTGGATTCACAAAAGATGGATTAACAAAAGGGACAGTGGATGTTGGATGAACAGATGTGGATGGACCAGGGGTAGATTGCTGAGCTGATCTTGGATGAGAGACACCTAAATTGAGAAAGAAATGAAAATCAGGTGGTGTGGTTTCTCTACTACCAAGATGTTCACTTTTTTCCAGGGATGAAAGTGAAGAATTTGAATCTAGCTGATCTAAATCGTCGAGTGACCATGTTCTAAATGGATTTCTGATATCTACTTGTGATTGCTGTAGAGCTACAAGATTTTCAGGAACTGAATTAGCTCTCAAGGGTGATTTGAAAATAGTTGAGAATTTAGGAGGCTTCCTAAGTAATATTTCAGGGTTATCAACTATCTCAAGTGGGTTTGGGTCAGGGTGAGCTCTAGTATGAATCTTTCTACGAACCACTATGTTGTGTCTTTCAGACTCGACTAAACAAGAAAGGTGTTAACCAGATATGACAATATTTGAGAGGTTTAATTGATCTCTTGCTAAGAAAACTTTAATCCTAAAGCCTCTTACTGAGTTTGAATGATTTTATAATGATTACAGGTCCTCCCAGTGGAGTCTTAAGGTCTGTAGGATTGTGGAGTCGCCAAGTGGAAGTTTTTAGCTCTTTTGGAGGTAAAAGGTTTATGGTCCACTACCATGTTTATTGACTACAAATCTGAGATATTTTTGGGTTTTCTGAGTATATGTGGTTGTATGGAAAACTAAAGAGTTTATAAAAGCTGGCCAAGCAACTATGAACTCAAAAATTCCCCAGTGGAGTCGCCATTATGTTGGGGTTCCTATTTTTTGGCCAAATTGGCAATACCAAAAGATAAGGCAACATCAAATCACTTTTGGATTCAACGATCTAGTCCTCCTGAATCCAGAGAGGGATCTCTCTATGAATGAGTTTAAAGATGTGATCTTTAAAACCTGAAATGTGATATTAGGCTAGTTATGAATAGCATGGGTTTTGTTTGTTTTTTGGTTGGGCAAAGACATGATGAAGGTGAAGGAAGTTCAAAATAAAGGGTGAAGATGTCTGCAAGTGAAGGAATGATTCGACTGACAGAAAAGGCAAATATAGTTTTAACCCATTGGGCTATGGAGTCATAGGAGGATTTTAATTGGACAACAAGGTTCAAGAAGGATCTATGGGGCAAGTCGCTTATGTCAAAGGATCTCTTAAAGTGATTTATGGAATGAAACAGATAGGAAATGGAGAAACAACAACAATATTAGTGAATAACCTGTGTATTCAGTTAAGTGGCTAAACCATTTTTCTTCAAGATAAAATTTCAGGGAAAAGACAAAAGTATTCTCTCGCATTAGGTAAGTGCTTTTAAAAACCAAATTTTGCATTGAAGTACTTTTTATTAAAACATTTAAAAAATAGTTGGAATAGCTTAAGATCAGTGAGTATTAAATGTCATAAGCTAAAGATATTCTAGAAGAAAACACAGACAATTAATCAAAGGATAATTTAGATTAGCAAGTGTTTTTGAACAACATTTTTGAATATAATAAAGGAAAACATGAATATCATTATGAATTGAAATCTGGACTGTGTCTTTCCCTCCAACTCCGTTTAATATACTCTTCAAAGAGAATGTTCGAAATGAAGAAAACATAGAAATAAAGCCAAATAAGAGAAATGCTGAGAGCAACTGTGCTCTATGTTTGATGCCTTTACTGCAGTGTGACAGTGAAAAAAATTAAAGAAAATAACAATTGACAGTGAGGAACACATCACCATTGACACAAATCAGGATCCCATAAATCAACAACTTGCATTTGATGTTCAAACCAGTTACAATCAGCTAGCCTAGAGGGTCTCTACAACTTCGAACTTCTCATATCAGCTTATGTATCTTCAAGTCCCAAATAGGGCATCGGTAGATTCAGGAACTATTACATGCATTCAGATGTCCAGAGACCAACATTTTCTCATGATAGAAGTATTTATAGAAGAAAGAGGAGGTGGGATCTGGTAAAAGATATCCTAGGTCAATTAATATAGATTGATGACTTATCGACCTTTGAGGGCCTCGATGAAGAAATTTACAGGTGTTTATCTACATTAATTGATTTACACTTATGAATGAAGCTCGGTGGGAACATTTTTTGACTTTTGAGGCTTTGTGTCATGTTTAAGTAACTCTGTTTATGCTCTCCCAAGGCCTAATGATCGAAAATATTTGTTTCTGGGTTGTTCTTAATATTTAAAATAGTTTTTCTGACAATTAGAGATAAGATCTTTGATTTGTATTAATTTTTCAGCTATCTTCGGGCCAACACCTCTTGTTTCAGATAAGGACTAATCCTTCTTTGATTACTATGAGGCTGCAGGTGCCTTTAGGAGCTAGAGAGGGTTCGATTAGCCTCTGCTTAGGGTGGTGGAAACTTTCTCGGATCCACAGATGTCTTCGTCTCTTCCTAAAACACCTTTAAGTTACTTGAGATCTGTGTTTTAGGTTTGATCAGGCTTATCCCATGCCTTTCGGTCTTTATGACGTCTTTATCCATGGATTTAGGCTTTGATTTGCTGAATGTGTGCTTTAATCCTTCAAACTGCACTAGGGAATCTTCAAACACTAATACTCTTTGTTTCTTTTATGCATTGCTGTGTCTTGTTGATATGTAGGCTGCGCAGGGCTCATATGGCATCAATGCCTCATGAAACATTGAAGATTCATGGATTTTGAGCCCAGCAAATGGTTCCCTTTGATGAATCAAAAGCGCGGGAATCATCATTCCCAGCCTTCAGCTTTTCCTTCAATATAATGGAGAACCATTATCACCTCCAAAACACGAAACCAATTAAGAAATCCTGCATTTTGGGTTAAAATGCTTTAGAGGCATGGGAAGAGAGCAGGGCCTTTGGATGGCATCGTCCAACGGTTGGGATTCATTTAGAAGAGGTCAAACGAGAATGGAGGAAGAGAATAAATCAGATCTGTCGATCACACGAAGATTGACGGTGGGGATTAGTACAAAACATAATGTGGAAAGGCGAAAGGCGATGGAATAATGTGGGAAAGATCTGGGACCGTTCGATCTGGACATGTGGACGGTCCAGATCCAATTGGAGGATCAAAATCGGCGGGGGAAAGAGGGAGGGTGTAACGAAAATCGCCGATGTGATTACACGATCGGGGAGGGCGATGCGATTGTGCGATCAGGGACGACGATGCGATTGTGTGATCGGGGAGGGTGATTTGATTGTTCAATCGGGGAGGGTGATGCAATTAGATGACGGAGTGATTAAGCATTGGCCGTTGATCTGAGGATCAGATCAATGGTGGGGATTGACTCGGAGGGATGGCCAATCGTGGGTGGACAAACTAATGCATCAAACGAAAATTACGATGCGATGTAGCCTGGGTCATTCGATCGGCTCTAGATCGACAACAGATATCGCTTTAACTGTGCTCCAACAGGAACCTTTTGAAACATATGAAAAACCCAAATTTTCAATATAAAACAAAGTTTTTTTGTCGGGTGGATTAATATATATACACGGAATGGTCATGGCGCCTGATTGTGGGGCCTTTGATTATATGGAATATAATATGCTCGGGGCATTTAAATAACAAAGGGATAATCGAAATCGAAGCCTCGGGCTCGATCTTTTTGATCTAACCATTTAAAACTTGCGACGTGATAAGCACTTTGTGGGCCTAGCACCTGGTTCTAGGGTGCGGGCATATGGAGGGGAAGTGGTTCAGGTTTAGCCCAAGGGGGCTTAAATTTTTAATACAACAAAGGCATTTTTTATGGATTTTCCATGGATTTTAAAAGGATTTGAGGTTTCAGCAGAGTTTAGAAAAGAGTTTTAAACTCTGCAAAGGAGATTTTATGAAGGGGAGATGAGGAAAATGGAAAACAGAGGAAAATGATGGGAAAAAAGAGTGTAAAAATGAAGGTTAGCTTCTGAGTGAAGGAAAGGGAGAAAAGGGGATTTTGCAGCAGTCTTTCTCATGGAATTTTTAGCAGAATTTCTGAGTTTTGAAGGGAAACAGTAGTGAATATTTTTAGACAAGGGCCTGAGATCTTCCAGAGACTTCAAGAGGTAACATTTTGGCAATGAAACTATTTCTTGAAGGTTAAACAATGTTTTGGCCACCTTTAGATAGAACAAATTTTATAGGTGGCCAACAGCTTCCAAGTTCCCAGATTGATTGCCTTGTCTCAGTGTGATTTCAGTTGCATCGATTTCTAAGGGAATGAGTTATTATTATTGTATCCCTGATTGATGTTTTGTAGAATGAGTAGTTAAGATTTCAGAGTATTTTCATTCATGTTCCTGTAATTATATTTCTTCACAAGCATCCATTTACTCTTGTATCTAGCATACCGTACTACATATTTCATAGCATTACTCTTAGTTAATTGCAGTCTCAGACAGAGTACACTCTTGAAATAAAAAGTCGCTCCCGGATTGATAATTAATGTAGGATAATTAGCTATTTAAAATATACCTTTTATGCCTCAACAGTCGCCCCACCTCTCACCTGGTGGTATAGCTACATGCACTCCCTCTGCCCATCTAGAATGAAATTTCTTTGAATGAGTGGTTGCTCCCACTCCATGATCATCATCTTGTGGCTGCTCCACATCGTGAGGTTCACTCTTACCTCCATGCAAATACAAATCCCTCTCAAGGGTAAATTGCATGGCTTTCGCACACTTCCCAATGTTAGGAAGCTTTGTAGAAATCGAATCTTCATCAAATATATATATATATTTAACCTGAATCAAAATATTCTTGGCTTGTCATGTTTCTTTGATTTTAAGGAACACCTTTCCTTTTCCAACTCGCGCACATTGTAATTGTCCCACCATCGCAAAATTTTCTAACAAAAGAGCTGATTTTAAATCGACGATATCTCTGTCATTCGAGCTCCGATTCGACCGATTTTTTTTTTCAATTTGGGTATGTTTTCACAAGGAATCCAAATATGCTATTTGGTTTAAAAAAAATTCACCAAAATTTTCATATATTCTCTGCAAAATCACGCGCCCAAAAAATCTTGCGTTCATTCCATGTAGAAAATTTATAACACAACCTCGATACCATGTAAAAATTATACAATATGCATATATATCTTGGATTCTCCTAATATAACAATAATATGCTACTTTTTAATACATAATCTCTTCTACAAATCTTTTGCAGAATTAAAAACAACACAATTGCCAACACCTGAAGCAAATAAGAACAGATCAAAACCACGACACTAGATATTCTCGGGGAAAGCTTACTCCTCAAAACCCCTGTATCATATATTGTATATTCCGCAAAGAATTATGAAACAATTACATACAAAACTCTTCTCACAAGAGACCTCAATACATCAGCTAATTGTCTGACAATGTCATACAAAAATTGGCAAATCCCTTAGCTAATTTGTTGTCTCTAGACAACCTGCCTTGCTCACGCAGTTCTCGATGAATGCAATATTTAATCATAAATAATTTCAGCCTTCCTCAACTGCGTTGAGTATCATGGGCATCCTATGGTGTTATAACTACACCTGGGTAGGTTGCTAATATTACAACTAGCACAATTAAGTTTAACTCACTTAACTAAGTTAAACTACTTTACAACTTGCACAACTCATGCACCATTGCACTTCCAACTCTGTTACAACTAGAATCACTATGTTACAACTCATATCAACCTACATGTCCCACCAACCAACCACTTAACTTGAAATTCACTTAGCTAACTGATTTTCCACTTCAGTTAACTATTTCCAAGTTCTCATTGAGAATATATTATATTTTATTGTCCATCTGATATGGAGGGATAAAAAATAGACATACCATCTATAAATATAACTTGCACATACATCTATAAATAGACCTCATCTGTAAATATAATTTTCTCATGCATATATAAATAGACATCCACCTAAAAATAGCTTGTGTGGGCCCCACCTAGTCACTAGGATCAAGGATGTTGTTTCCGAATGCCAATTTCACTATTTCTTATTGCAAACTTCAACATGAAATTTTCCATGTAGATCTCTACAAAATCATGGACTAGTTCAGAAAAATACTCAATATTAGTCTCTGAAAAGTAGCAGGGGCATTGCATAGGCCAAAGGGAAGGACTTTGTGAGAGAAAGCGCCTAAAGGACATGTGAATGTGGTATTTTCCTGGTCATCATGGTTGTTCTAAATCTAGTTATACCCACTAAATCCATCTAGGAAAGAGAAAAAAAAATTATTGCAAGACCATCTAGGACTTTATTGATGAAGGGCAAGGGGAAATGGTATTTATTAGTGGCTTCGTTTAGTTCTCGGTAGTCAACAAAAATTATCCACTTCCCATTTTTCATTGGGACTAGAAAAAGAGGAGACACCCACTCACTATATGATATGGGGTAGATGAAACCTACATCTAGAAACTTCTGCATTTCAACCTTCACTATGTCTTTTAAGTCTAGGTTCATCCACCTTTGGGACTAGCGCACATGCTTGCATCCATATTTAATAAAGATATGATGTGCACACACTAATGGATTCACCCCTTTCATGTCGTTGTAGTCCCAAGTGAAATAATCTAAGTTTTCCCTTAGGATCTGGCACATTTTATCTTCTTCTTTGGACGAGAGGGATGAGCTAATCTTCAGGGATTTATATGGGAAAAATTCCACAAACTTGGTGGCCTAAGAGGTTGAGTCAATTGAGTGTAGCTCAATCCAAGGGTGGATTTCATGATATTCATGAACTAGTAGCCAAATCCAAGTAGCTTGATGATAAAGATGAGCTTCCAAAGTTATTATAAAATGAATGATGCTTTTGAACCTGCAAAAAAATTCAAGATAACTCACTTAAACAATCTAACTCAATCCTACATGTTAGGTCCCTATATTACTATTATAGTCCCTTATTATTGTTAGTGTAACCACCTTATTGTTATTATTTTACCCTTGTAACCCTAATATTGTTATTATTGTGACCTTACATTATTATTGTTAGGTCAGCTAGGATTATATTGTGACCCCATCAACTCCTATATATAGAAGGAGGTTTTTTCATTTGTATCATCCAATAATTGTTCATTTATGTAATGTAAAGGAGGTTTCCTTGTCAAAGTGGCTTATTTATAAGGCGTTGATCTCTCTTTTCTTTTACTTTTGGAGTTTGTTTCATAACACTACATCAAGAAAAAGAAATAATACTAAATAAAAAAATATGCAAAATAGAAATAAGATTTGGTTTCATAACATTTGGTATCAGAGCTTCGGATTCTAGGGTTTCGCTGCTCCAAACATGTCATCATGGATTTTTTGCTATAAAGTTTTTTATACGAAGTCTCAAAAGCTGAAATTTTTATCACGCAGAGACGAAAGCTTGGGGAACTTGGGGAACGAAGATCCCGGTTCATAACATTTTTGGAGATATGATATGTGGAAGTTAGGGTTTTTTTAGGCTCCCGAATTTCATCTCAAAGAGGTGACGGTGGGAAAATTGTCATAACTCTCTCTCTGAGCATAGGATTGGAATTATGTGAAAAGTGGCCACAAGTACATGGACTATAGTTTCTTGTTTCTCAATTTCATAGCCGAAGGAGGAAATAGTAACACATGGCACACCGTACAAGTTTTTTCTAATGAACGAGTCCATAATTAGGTCATTGTGGGATATTGGGCGTTACTTTTCCTTAAAGAATAAAAATAATGTCAGAACTATAATATTTGAAAGAAGATTCAGAGGGCTACTATAGGGAAAAATTTTAGATATTGAAGATCAGAAATCACAGAGATAATTCAGTTTCAATATTGAGCTCTTCAAAAGAAAGAAAAAGGTGTGTACTTCTTTTTTGAATTGCATAAGTCTTGTGTGAAAAGTCATTTTGAATTTATTCCAAGGGAATATTGTAGAATAGATATAATTATTGGGTTCTAAAATTCCCCCTAAAAAGAATTCAACACCCATTAATCCTTCAGAAGGATCTACTATGACTCGTGAATATGAAGAAGTGCAACATGGCATATCAAAATTACAATAGCAAGTGCACCAAATTTCACTCTCGCAAAGAGAACCAAAAAATGAAATGGAAGATTTGAAGAAAGTCATGGAAGCTAATATGGATGGTTTGAAGAAAGGCATGGAAGCTAGGATGGATGGCATAGAACCTGGCATGGAAGCTAAGATGGATTACATGGAAGAAAAAATGAAAGACAACATGGAAAACAAGAAGAATGATCTAAAAGCACATATGGAAGGTTTGATAAAGTTGATACAAGAAATGCTTCCTAATGGTGAAAACGTAGTAGAAGAAACTCATGATGAGAACAAAATAAATGTTAATCGTCATTTCATAAACTCTAATGTTGGATGAAAGAAGCACCATATTCTAAATATGTATATGAGGAAGATTGATGTCAAGGATCTCGTAACATGGATACTACAGATGGAGAAATATTTTGATCTAAAAAATGTGCAAAAGACACAAAAGTTATGCATTGAAATTTACATTTAGAAAAAAAATAAAAAATTATATGGTATCAATGGCTTTTCTCTTGCAAAAAAATTATCACTTGGTCAATTTTTACAGAGGAAATGATAGCAGATTATGAGGATACAAAGAGCAACACCTTCTTTAGACAATTGATAAATCTCAAACAAAAGGGTTCAGTGGTGGAGCACAATGAGGACATCCAAAAATTGAATATAAGGGTAATTGATATTCTAGAGGAACAAATGCTTGATGTCTTCATAGGGGCTTTAAAGGATAACATCCAAAATGAATTTCACGTTTGGGAACCTGATTTATTCGAGAAGACATTCAGGTTGGCAAGAAAAATTGAATGTAAAAGTATGGCGACAAGTAAGTGAACCATTCACATCTATAAGGATGGAAGTGTTTCTACTCCTAGGCTTCAACAATCTAAAAAGGTTGACACCACAAAAATTGGAATTAAAAAGAGAAAAAGGGCTTTGCTATAGTTGTGATAGAAAATACACTAAAGGTCATAGGTGAGCTGAGAAGAAATTATTTTACATAGATTGTGAATAGGAGGAAGAAGATTAACAAGAAACTTAAGAAGAAGAGGATATACACCAGTAACTAACCCTATTAGAAGAAGAAATGAGTCTAGCCATATCGTGTAATGCATTGGAAGGAATTACCACTCCCAAAACTCTTAAGATATAAGGACATATCAAGAAGAAAAAGGTAATAGTTTTGATTGATTTGGGTAGTACCCATTATTTTTTTCATTGTAAGGTAGCGAAGGAAATGAATTGTTTCCTATACCAAACACCAGAATGTCAAGTGATGGTTGAAAATTGAGGAACTATAAATTTCTCTAGAAAATTCCATAATGTCAAGCTAACCATGGTGGAATATGTATTTTATAGTCCAATGCTATCCATTCCAATGGGACGTGTTGATGTTGTACTAGGAGTACAATGTTTACAATCTTTGTGGACAATAGCTTTTAATTTTGAAGAACTTTGCTTGAAATTGTTTTTGGAAGGAAAGGAAATTTAATTACGAGGTATTGCAGGGAAGCCAGGAAATATAATAACCTGTAATGTCATGAAAAAGCTTCTAAAGAAAGAACAACGAGGCTTAATTTCACAAGTATGCTCACTAGAAGTTCCAGCATCAAAATCATTTATTTCTCCAGATCTCCAAAAATTCTTGGACAATCACTCCAAGGTATTTGAAACTCCCAAAGGACACCCACCTATACTTGATTATGATCATGCTATTCATTTGATTCCATGAAGTGTTCCTCCAAACATCAGGCCTTACAGATATCCGATCCTTATGTTCAAAAGAGAGAAATTGAACATATGATTGCAGAAATGTTAGAGGCTGGTATAATTCAATTTAGTCAAAGTCTTTCTCTGCTCCAGTAGTATTGGTGCACAAGATGGATGGATCATGGCGCATGTGTCCAAATTATAGGGAGATCAATAAGCTCACTATTAAAGATAAACTTCCCATTCCTGTGATTGATGAATTATAGGATGAATTACATTGAGCAATTTATTTTACCAAGTTGGATCTTCATTCAGGATATCATCAAATTAGAATGAATAATTAAGATATTCCGAAAACAACATTTCTAACTCATGAGGGCCATTATGAATTTTTGGTTATGCCTTTTGACCTTACCAATTCACCTTCTACATTTCAAGGGTTGATGAATTCTATTTTCAAACCCCTCCTTAGAAAATTTGTGCTGGTATTTTTTTGATGACATGCTAATCTACAGCAGGTCTTGGAAGGATCATGTTCAACACATTGACGGGCTACTCAAACTATTGGAGGAGAAAAAATTATATGCAAAAACATCCAAATGTTTCTTTGGAGTAAAAGAGGTGGAATATCACAGTCATACTATATCTCACGAGGCTGTTAAGGTAGACCCTAAAAAAATTAAATCCATTAAGGAATGGAAATTCCCCTCAACAATAAAGTAGTTGCGAGGATTTCTGGGGTTAACAGGGTATTATCAGAAGTTTGTTAAAAATTATGGGAGAATAGCAGCGCCTCTAACAACATTATTGAATAAAAAGGCATTTTCATGGACTCCTAAAGAAACAAAGGCCTTTGAACATCTTAAAGAGGAAATGCACCTAGCACTGGTCTTAGCTACACCATACTTCACAAAAACCTTTATTGTGGAATGTGACTCCTCATGAAATGGAATTTATGTTGTTTTAATGCAAGAAAGAAGATCCATTTCTTTTGAAAGCTGTCCAATCAAAGGAAAGTATTTACAAAAAGCTATTTATGAGAAGTAAATTTTGGAAATACTAAATGCATGTTGAGCTGCATATTTCTCTAAATTTTTATGGTTTCTTATCAAATAAATACATGATTGTACCTAGTATTTCAATCCGTTTTATATTATTAAGTTGTTAATTAGAGGAATTTAGAGATAATAGTTATTAATTCATAAATTCTTATTGTTAATTGTTTCATGTAATAATAATAGGTTTTAATGATGGCAGGAGAGTAAGTTGATCACCAACAGTGCTGGAATGCTTATCGAAATACATGTGTACTACAACAAAGGGAAACTCCTAGTTTAAGAAAAGTTGTTGTGAAGAAACTATAGGAAGTCGTTGAATACCCAGTGAAGGGAAACACAAAGCCGTCTATGAACATTGATTCAGATCCATTTTGAAAGATTAGGCATGGTTTCATGTCATTCAAGCAGCAACAATTATTGTAAGTGTGTGGCACATTAATACAGAGCACATCACGCATTCACATTTTGGCTTTTCAGCCAGAGGAATAATTTGTGGTTTCGTAATATTGGCAACTTGGTTCCAAAATAGAAGGAGAATGAAATTTCAGGAATGAGTGTTGCATTGGAATTTGTTGTTCTCTATCTCAAGGTTGAACATATATTTGTTATTGGTCACATTCATTGTGGAGGGATACTTTGAATGATGGAATATTGATTGCAAGGCAGGAATGGTTGAATTTTTAACCACAGAATAATCAATCATTGCCTGTGGTGCTAATTTTCATGTCTAAGGTTTCTACCATAAAAAATTTCACTACAGTAATTTCATTAAACTAGGATAGATCCACATCAACAGCAACATGAAGAGATTAACTCAAATCATTTTCCTAAGGTCAAAGCATCCACGTTAGTATTGAATTAGGCATATAATTAATATACGTGCTGTTGTGATCTTCCATTCACAACTGGTCATGAGGCTGCAATGATAATATGGGTAACGAAAATATTAATTGTGTTTCTTGCTGCTGCACCTGAAGATGAGATCGTGCAGAAACAACAACCACGCAATATCATGTTTTGATGAGGTTTTTTAGTGTCTCTTTTAAAATAATATATCCAAAATATTCCGCCTCCATTTTTA
This sequence comes from Pinus albicaulis, assembly GCA_034641835.2. Taxonomy (NCBI): domain Eukaryota; kingdom Viridiplantae; phylum Streptophyta; class Pinopsida; order Pinales; family Pinaceae; genus Pinus; species Pinus albicaulis. Next base: position 690,772,109 of record CM076580.1, read on the forward strand.
CACCGTAGGTGAGGCAGAGGGCTTGATATGAAGCACTTAAAGTAGATAATTAAATAAAATATGTCCAAGCAGCTTCGTGGATGCAAGGTTCGGGGATTGATTTCAATAAACCAGATTTTCAGGTAGAGTAAAATTTTTTGGATGAAGGGTATTGACGAGCAGGAACTTAAGCCTAGTGTTGTGCCTCAACACTCACCATTGTGACCTGCCCATCCACCCAAGGTTCTAATCAGGAGTTGATAACTAAGCGGCGCAAAAATAATCCGAAGGAAGCAGATGAAGTAGCCAACATAGTTACTAGCGACATCGTATTTGTGGTTCAACAAAAGGAGCATTCCAAATTCTTGAAAGGAGATGGTATTTTCATTGAACATACTTTATTATTGGAAGAGGTGTGGTATGGGTTTCAGTTTATATTGACCCATCTGGAATATCGACAACTACTTATTAAATCTAGTCCCGATGAATTTGTTAAGCCAAGTCAGTTCAAAACTATTAACGATGAAGGAATGCATGTTTACCAGCGTCCATTCATGAGGGGTGAATCTGAATAAAAACTAAGGTTCCATTTTGCAAGACCTCGTTCGAGTCCTGATCTTATAGGTGTGCCCAGTGAGATTGCTAGCCGACGAAGGAGAAGTCGAGATAAAACCATAGAAGCTCTGAAAATTAGGTTGCTTCTTCAGAGGTAGATCATAATTTTGAAGATCAGAGAATGAGGAACATGAGTTCCAAGCATCCACAGATGGAGACATAGTTGGGAAATTTCAATCCTATAGGTGTTAGAAGTTATCAACCCAGAATATTCATCAATGATGGTCGTGATTGTTAGAAACTGTGTTGCTCAGGCATATGCACATTTTGTTGTCTCATTCCAAAAAATGTTAACCTCAAAACAATATGTATATTCTGAAATATCTGGACAATACATCTACGAGCAGCTCATCATCACGCAAATAGGAAAAGAGCAGTTGCAACACACCTTCCAGCAACAACAACGTCCCATGAAAAGAGGAGCGATTTCCTAATTCGACATTCTCTTTTAAAACTAATTCTTATACCAGAAAATTGTTAAAACCAATTATATTTTATATCTTAATTGGTTGGTTGGAGCCCCAAATTGTAAATCCAATATACAAACAAGTTTCCATGATCAAATGAATAATAAGTTAGTCCATCAATTAAACAGAGGTAATTTCTCAGATGTAAAAGTCGACTTTCTCAGATGTAAAGTCGAATTGCTCAGCTGTAGAAGGGGCATCGAGTTTTCAGGAGCAATGTAATAGAGATAGGGACTGTTGTGTATTGAAGTGGAATTATCATTTAGCTTGTCATTTGTATAAGTCGATTTCCAGATGTTGTTTTAAATATACAATCCATAAGCAGAAGTGTTGTCGCCATGACCCATTTCGAATTTTGTCTTTGATGTTTTGAATCTCTTTTTTCTATTGCAGTAAGTAGGCTTACTCCAGATGTGGGAGGGCCCACCACCTCCGGAGATAAGCTTCATCAAACAGTGAGGTAGCTGATTATATAATTTAAGGATTGCTCCTATGTTCAAGATCTCTGATTCGTTTTATAACCCAGTTCACATTTTAACACGGAACTGTGCTCTCTTATCGATTTGGATCACATTTATTTATATTTTACAATTGGAGAATCTAAGATATAGGAGTATATTGATTTTTTTTTTGAGTTGGATCATAATGAGAACATAATTTAATGCTTTGAAGTTTTAGTATGGTTTGCATTACCTAATTTCTTTGAATGTTTGGAGGATTTAAATGCACATTTGATTTGTTTACGGATGAATTCACTCAATAATTAGATCTCTTTTAATTAGAAATTTTCTTGTTTTAGATCTCTTTTTAACTAGTTTCGTTATTATCTTTGTAGTGTAATCATTTCCTTATAAGAGCATGTTTGAGTGCATATTTGATAGATTTATTTTTAGTTATAATGATTCTTGTTTTCGTACTGTAATTATTCCTTTATAAGAGCAAGTTTAAGTGTGGATTTTATTATGCAGGTAGAGATGTCAATTCGAATAGTGATTTAGTTTTAATTTTTAATCTACATGATTTTGATTTATTTTTCTTTATGAGTTGCATGATTTCGAACAATGAGCTTGTCTTTGAATAATTTGTTTCACCTAGATTAAAATCTTTAAATTCAAGGTTATCATAGATTATTTGCAATGCTATTTTTAATAGGATATTTCAAAAGTGTTATTTTATATAAAGAAAAGTAGTTTTCTTTTAGAAATAGTTAATTTGAATCTTGAATGTATTATGAAGAGTAGTTCTATTTAGTTTAAAGTGTGAGGTTGTCACTATAATAATGCGCGATATTTTTTCTTATTAATTTCAAGTGATAGTTTCACGTTGATGAGAGGAATGAATAGATTAGTTTTTTTTCAAGCTATGATAGGAGATTTAAAAAGTAGAATTTGAGTGCGAGAATGTTATGTGATTGAGAATTTATTTGTATAGCCTTATAGTTTAATTGCAGTATGGAGTTTGCAGTGAATGAAATTGGTTAAGTAGATCTCCTTTTCAAGATTGTTTATTTTCCAACAAAGGTGTGTTTTCATTTCAGTTCCTAGTTTATCATTACAAAGGAATATATTTATACACTGACCATTAAGCTGAGCCAATATGCAGTACAAATCATGTTTACGACTCCCAGATTGAGAATTAATATTGAGAGGTTTAATCCGACAATTAATTCGACTAACATTTTGGCGCCGTTGTCGGGGAGTTGTATTTTGGCTCAGGTAAAATTTTCTTACAGGATATTGCCAGACGTCAGAGGGTAGAGAGTGTACGGTAAGACATGAGTGAAGAGCCATGCATCCAATTTTGTGGGGTTTCTCCAAAGTCTGGCCATCTTGCTTATCTCTTGAACTTTTATTTCCTTTCCTGTAGAAGCAGGTTTTAGACATTTAATTTCCAAATTGCCTTATTTTGAATAGATTAAATAGTACTTTTATTCGAAATTTTCCTTTCATGCAGGCATGGTAAGATTTATTTCAGTCAAAATATTTTAAATTCATATATTTTCATAATCCAATCTTCAACGTTATATCATTTTTGGGGTGTTGTAAGAACCCTTGCATACTAATCCACGTGATGACAGAATGTGCCAGTTGGCTTGTTGAAACAAGAAAATGGTATTTTGAGGAATCATTCAATGAGGATTTTTTATGCTGCTACAGAGACAGACAAGTCATCTGATGAAGAATTCACAAGTGCATAATTTAATACCTTGCTTGAGCATAAATTAAATATTATTAAATATTTGATTTCAAAATTGGATGATTTGCAGGAGCAAGCGAAGGATGAAGAACCACTGCTTATCCTTTGCACCAACTGTTGAAAGAAACACTACTTTGGAAAGTTTCCACCTAGTGATCTAAAAGTTTGAAAAATTTGCTGTTGGGAAAAATACTGAGAAGGGCGGGGGGGGGTTAATCAGTATTTAGGGCAAACTCAAAACTTTTTACTTTTCCTTACTTCAAAACCCATATGCTACTTTGATGAACCAGACTCGCGTATACACGTGGATATCCTTCATACAACTCGCGTATACACAGAGATCTTATTATGCAGATTATTCTTCACTTATATCATTCCATCATTCATTCATTAGATGTTCAATAAACAGTAAACATATGGAGTAAGAACAGAATAGATCATCACACATAAGCATCACACATGAACACCAGGATTTTAGGTGGAAACCCAAGTCGGGAGAAAATCACCGCTGCAGTTGCTCAGCCTTCAATATTTTATTATAGAGAAAACATCTTACAACAAATGTGTTGGCACAGCCTCCTACCAGCACGCAAGCACCCACCTGCGCTCGTTTACCAGGCTCTTCTGGAAGGGAGCTACGACCCCCTGCTCTCGTTTACCAGCCTCTCCTAGAAGGGAGCTACGACCCCCTGATCTCATTTACCAGCCTCACCTGGAAGGGAGCTACAACCCCCTGACTGAAGGCTACAACCCTCAGCACCTCTTTGGACCACGTTTCATCAATTTTCACACTGGATCCAACAGCTTCAATAGAACACAACTTGTAGGCCACTTTTCATCATATTTTCAGACTGGACCCACTCCACACATTTAAGCTCAAACTTAAAAACCCAGGTCTATAGAATACATCATTAACAGACAACACTAACACAGTAGAATAGATCAGAAAAACCCTAATCTTCATACGCGCTTTCCTTTCACTGATCATGCGTATATACGCGCCTTCGATCATACAAACCCACGTATACTTCTGTACATATTACAGAGCTAATTTTACTGCCCATACGCGATTTCTCTTCAGCAAACCCGTGTGTATATGCGCTTACTCTGCGGCTAACTAGCGTATGGTTCTTCAGACATTTAGGTCATTGCAATTCTTCAGAATAGATACATCACTCAGATTTTACCCTTTACTTCAGACAGATGTTCACCTCATCTCAGATCCAATCATTCCACAAACAGATCTAGCAAATACAAATACATTTCAGATCTAGATTCACTTCTTCATTATTTATTCATAGGTGCATCATGCTTTCAGATCTATCATTCAACTATTACGCTTTCCATTCAGATCTACTTCAGAGAGAAGTATTAATTCAAGCTCAGACTTCTTGCACACATTTACACAATGAATTTCTTCTCCTTATATAGGTTTACCCTTTATTAATACCATGAGCCAAAACCACATTACTTTTGATGGTATTCCTGGACGGGTCACATAGACGGATCATTACTCAATATAATGGGTCAATACCATGGTGTTTACCCCTGGTTTTACATATTTAGAGCGCTTTTGCTCATACACGACTTGGCACGTTATAACCCGCGTGCATACGCTACTTAGTCTAGACAAATCCGCGTATGCCTTGAGACATACTCTTTTTTATCATATTCTGGCACATACTGAGATTCCTTCCATCATTACCTTCTGTACTCATTGTAGATACATCAGATACACATCATTTAACAAGTTCATCAGGACATATTCCATCAAGGACAACTTCATCAAGTAGGTTGCCATCATCTTCATCAAGTGGGTTGCCATCAAGGACAACACTCAGCATCATATTGCCGACATTTGCGAGGATGGTCATGCAACTGAAAACTGCCCATCACTACCACGATTATGAAAGGTAATCAAGGAATCAAGTAAGGAATCGAATCAACCGCCAGGTATAACTCAAAACCCAACACCATTTGATACTTGGAATAATTATTATTTTCCTGAGCAGGTTCCTTTGCATGTTTATAATCTTGGAATTTCATGCCAAACTTTTAATCCTCCTCCAATTGAATATCCTAGTTTGTGGCCATAGTGGCCCTCTCCTTGGATGTCATCCCCAAGCCAAATATCTCCATGGCCTCAAATTTTTTTTGGAACATTCTCTCTAGGGAAATCACCCATGCAAATTCAATCATATGAGCACCAACAACAACCACAATCTCTTTCCAATACACCACTAAGTTATCCTCCTCCATGGTCCCAGCCGTATGTGAAAGCTTACCCTATCCCTTATCCTTACCCTAGACATAACCCAAATCCATACCCTAGTCCTAATCTAAACCCTAATCCAAATCCTAATTCATAGCCTAACCCTAATCCATACCCTAATCCATACCCTAATCCACACCCTAGGCCTAACCCTAATTCTAATTTAAAACCTATACCTAACCCTAGTCCAAATCCTAATTCCAAATTCAAATCATAAGCCAAGCCTTAACCAAAACCCTACCCCAAACCATCTTTTAAAGACTAATCTAAACCATCAGGTTGCAAAATAGTTTGAACCACCTATTCTTTTTGTTGATTCCCATATTGAACAAAATGTTACACCTTTCATATTGGAAAAGGGAATTAATCTGGAAACTTCCCCCATTACCGTAGAACATTCACCCCGGGAAGATGTAATTCAAAGACAGCTAGAGGAGAAATATTTCATTGGAACTTATTATAAATTCTTTTTTTAAACCCAAAACCCTAGAATCTCTCTCAACCTTTCTTGTCAAATTGAAAAGTAGATATTTGAGCCTGAACTTGAGGGATTTATATTTTCTCTTTCAATAGATTCTTTGTGCCTCGAGGAGAGTGACTCTCAAAATGTGGAAGACTTGCATCAGTTGGAGAATCATATATATGTGGATTCCATTGAATCCTGGTTCGAGTAGTCATCGAGCCATCCTATTTCCTCAGCATTCGGAAACTCTTGGTACCATATCAATTGAAGCAACTGGTTTCTCACGCTTTCGTATGTCTTGAAGTTTATTCTTTAAAACTAAGTGTGAGTATAATCAGCATTTTGTTACACACATGGCCTCATTGGAACTACTCCTATACTTAAACTGGAGTCTTTCGCCTCTTAGGGTAAAATAGGGTAGAAGAATAAATGAATAAATCTGTTATAATGCTATTAGGGTTTTGAATTTTAAATCATGGCTATTAAAACTGCTTTTGATCCAGATTAGTTGTTAACACACACATTTGTGACAAATGTTGTTGAGTACAATTCACTCTAATACCTCATGATTTTGCAAAAGTAACCATGATTAATCACTCTAATAAGTTGTCGTCTCGGATATATATTTTTAGTTTCCCTTAGAAGGTACTATCTGAAAACCCCCTATAGTGGACCACTCTTGTTAAGATCATAATGAGCTATTCAGGAGAACACTAGAATTCTTAACTCAAATAATCTTGCAATCATTGTCTGGGACATCTTTAATAATTCTTTAGGGTAGAGGAATTAGCTAGCAATGATTAGCCATTAAAAACTTTTCACGCCATCTTGTACTCTTAGGGAGCAGATCTGTCTCCCCACTTATTAAGTAACCTTTAAGGTTAATCATAATAAGAGCTTAGAAAGATTTAGGGAAGGATAGGAGGTCTCATGATGAGCCGAACTACCATGACCATGAGACCTAACATGCTTGAGATTAATAGTACTGGCCACCAAGCCAAAGTAATGGCTTTCAGTCTAAAATATGGAAGGCAGGAGGTCTCATCTCGAGCCGGCCTATTCATCTATGTTACTTCTTGTCAGTGGCACTGCCATCAGCTAGTTACCAAGCTAGGATAGTGGCCTTCATCTAAAAAGTAAAATAAGCTAACTCTGATTCAATGCCTAGTAAGTGGGACACAGACATTTCTATAGGTCAAAAGACATCCTTGTCAAGGTTATGGACACTTGCGGGCAGCAGGGCCATGTCTATGGTATTAAAGTTAACTGCATACTATGATTTTCTTGGTAATCCTTCTCTTTCTCTAAGACTCGTCATTTTTCTTGGACAATGGTTTTAAGACGATTTGAACATGATGCTTTGAGTTCTATTTTTCAAAAATCATGAATATTTAATGAAGTGGTACGGTCCTTAGTGAAGGTAATTCTTTGTACTGGATTAAGAGGAAATTTATTTTTGAATCTGGATAACAACAGAGTTTAGAGTGTTCAATAAAGAGGTTTCTGATTGGTATCATAACTCACTTTAATTCTCATGGTATTCAAAGTGATGAATTACTCAATGATGACCACTCACAAGGTGTTGGTTGCCAACAACGTGTAGTGATTATATTTTCCTCTAAATATGTGATGCATGACCTAGGTACGAGATTGTTTTAATAGGTGCAGGAATATTGTGTTTATAATTTTGAAACTGCACTTTTTCAACAAAATTTGATTCTTGTCATAAGACTTTGGACATAAAAAAAACAAGGAATTCGTTTGGGACAAGGTAACAAGTTTTTCCAACACTATTTTCTCCATAATGTCCAATTTAGATACCTAATCTTGTTTTATCATTTCAGATGGTTTTAGCTGGTAATGTAATAGTAATGTTGCGAGTGAACGAATGCATTACTACATCAGGCATCTTCATCTTTACTTGCAAAAATATTTGCTGACATTTTCCCTGCCTCATTTCATAGTCTTATAGTTTTGGCTTGCATGAGGACGTGCAAGAATTTCAGCATGGGGGGATGTTGAGCTGCATATTTGTCCAAATTTTTATGGTTTCTTATCAAATAAATACATGATTGTACCTAGTATTTCAATTCGTTTTATATTATTAATTTGTTAATTAGAGGCATTTAGAGGTAATAGTTATTAATTTGTAAATTCTTCTTGTTAATTGTTTTCTGTAATAATAATAGGTTTTCATGATGGTAGGAGAATAAGTTGACACCAACAGTGTTGGAATGCTTCTCGAAATACATGTGTACTACAACAAAGGAAAACTACTAGTTTAAGAATATTTTCTACAAAGAAACTCCGGGAACTGGCTGAAGACCCGGCAAGGGGAAACACAAAGTCGTCTATGAATATTGATTCAGATCCATTTTGAAATATTAGACATGGATTCATGTCATTCAAGCAACAACAATTCTTGTAAGTGTGTAGCACAGTAATACAGAGCACATCACGCATTCACATTTTGGGTTTTCAGCCAGGGGAAGCATTTTTGGTTCATAGTATTGCCAACTTGGTTCCCAAACAGAAGAAGAATGACATTTCAGGAATGAGTGTTGCATTGGAATTTTTTGTTCTCTCTCTCAAGTTTGAATATATCTTTGTTATTGGTCACATTCATTGTGGAGGGATAATTTGAACGATGTAATATTGATTGCAAGGTAGGAAAGGTTGAAGTTTTAACCACAAAATAATCAATCACTGCCTGTGATGCTAATTTTCATGTCTAAGGTTTCTACCATAACAATTTTCACTACAATAATTTTCGGATGAAGGGTATTGAAGAGCAGGAACTTAAGCCCAGTTTTGTGCCTCAATGCTCACCATTGTGACCTGCCCATCCACCCAAGGTTCTAATCAGGAGTAGATAGCTAGGCGGCACAAAAATAATCTGAAGGAAGGAGATGAAGCAGCCGACATAGTTACTGGCAACATCGTATTTGTGGTTCAATAAAAGGAGCATTTCAAATTCTTGAAAGGAGATGGTCTTTTCGTTGAACATAATTTATTATTGGTAGAGGCATTGTGCGGGTTACAGTTTATATTGACCCATCTGGAATATCGAAAACTGCTTATTAAATCTAGTTCTGCTGAAGTTTTTAAGCAGGGTCAGTTCAAAGCTATTAATGATGAAGGAATGCATGTTTACCAGTGGCCATTCATGAGGGGTGAATCTGAATAAAAACTAAGGTTCAATTTTGCAAGACCTCGTTAGAGTCCTGAGCTTATAGGTGTGCCTAGTGAGACCGCTAGTCGACGAAAGACAAGTCGAGGTAAAACCATAGAAGCTCTGAAAATTAGGTTGCTTCTTCAGAGCTAGATCACAATGCTAAAGATCGGAGAATAAGGAACATGAATATTAAGCATCCACAGATGGAGACATAGTTGGGAAATGTCAATCCTATAGGTGTTAGAAGTTATTGACCCAGAATATTCATCAATGATGGTCCTGGTTGTTAGAAACTGTGTTGCTCAGGCATACGCACATTTTTTTGTCTCATTCCAAACAATCTTAACCTCAAAATATTCCAAAATATCTGGACAATACATTTGCGATCATCTCATCATCATGCAAAGAGGAAAAGAGAAGTTGGAACGCACCTTCCAACAATAGCAGCATCCCACGAAAAGAGGAGCCATTTCCTAGTTCGACATTCTGTTTTAAAACTAATTCTTATTCTGGAAAATTGTTAAAACCAATTATATTCTATATTTAATTGGCTGATTTAAGCCCCAATTTGTAAATCCAGTATATATACAAGTTTCCATGATCAAACGAATAATAAGTTAGTCCGTCAATTAAACAGAGGGAATTTCTCAAATGTAAAAGTTGACTTTCTCAAATGTAAAGTCGAATTTCTCAGGTGTAGAATGGGCATCAATTTTGCAGGAGAAATGTAATAGAGATAGGGACTGCTATGTAACAAAGTGGAATTATCGTTTAGCTTGTGATTTGTAGAAGTCGATTTCTAGATGTTGTTTTAAATATACAAGCCATAAGCAGAAGCATTGTCGCCATGATCCATTTCGAATTCTGTCTTTGATGTTTTGAATCTCTTTTTTTTATTGCAGTAAGTAGGCTTACTTTAGATGTGGAAGGGCCCACAACCTATGGATATAAGCTTCATCAAACAGTGAAGTAGCTAGATTATATAATTTAAGGATTGCTATCCTCTGTTCAATATCTCTGATTCATTTTATAACACGACACACATTTTAACACAGACCCATGCTCTCTTATTGATTTGGATCACATTTATTTATATTTTACAATTGGAGAATATAAGATATAGGAATATTTTTTTTTTTTTTTTTGAGTTGGATCAGAATGAGAACATAATTTAATGCTTTGAAGTTCTAGTATGGTTTTCATTACCTAATTTCTTTGAATGTTTGCAGGATTTAAATGCGCATTTGATTTTTTTGCGCATGACTTCACTCAATAATTAGATCTCTTTTAATTATAATTTGTCTTGTTTTAGATCTCTTTTTAATTAGTTTCGTTATTTTTTTCGTAGTGTAATCATTTCCTTATAAGAGTAAGTTTGAGGGTACATTTGATAGATTTATTTTTAGTTAGAATGATTCTTGTTTTCGTACTATAATTATTCTTTTATAAGAGCAAGTTTAAGTGTGGATTTTATTTTGTAGGTAGAGATATCAATATGAATGGTGATTTAGTTTTCATTATTGATCTACATGAATTTTATTTATTTTTCATTATGAGTTGCATGATTTTGAACAGTGAGCTTTTTTTTGAATAATTTGTTTCACCTAGATTAAAATCTTTAAATTCAAGGTTATCATAGATTATTTGCAATTCCATTTTTAATAGGATATTTTAAAAGTGTTATTTTATATAAAGAAAAGTAGTTTTATTTTAGAAATAGTTAATTTGAATCTTGAATTTATTATGAACAGTAGTTCTAGTTAGTTTAATGTGTGAGGTTGTCATTATAGTAATGTGTGATATTTTTGCTTATTGATTTCAAGTGATAGTTTCACGTTGATCAGAGGAATAAATAGATTAGTTTTTTTTCAAGCTATCAAAGGAGATTTAAAAAGTAGAATTTGAGTGCGAGAATGCTATGTGACTGAGGATTTATTTGTATAGACTTACAGTTTAATTTCATTATGGAGTTTCAAGTGAATGAAATTGGTTAAGTAGATCTCCTTTTCAAGATTGTTTATTTTCCAACAAAGGTGTGTTTTCATTTCAGTTCCTAGTTTATCATTACAAATGAATATATTTATACCTTGACCATTAAGCTAAGCTAATAGGTAGTACAACTTGCGTTTACGACTCCCAGATTGATAATTAATATTGAGAGGTTTAATCCGACAATTAAGTTGACCAACAATGCACTAAAGAAATGGTGACACTACCTAATGGGAACACAGTTCTAGGTAAAGACTGATCATGATACTCTTAAACACTTTTTGGAACAAAGACTATCTTTAGACTAGCAGGAAAAATGGGTCACAAAGATGTTGAGTTATGAATTTGAAATCATCTACAAAAAAATGAAGCTAAATGTTGTTGCAGAAGCACTCTCAAGAAAGGATGAAAAAGTGGAAGCATTGCTTTCTCCAATTTCTATTATCCAACCAGATTGGATAACCAAAGTAAGGGATGAATGGAAGAAGGATGAAGAAGTGTGGATACTCATTCAAAAGTTGCAGCAAGATCCTAGTACATTTGATACATTTAGTTGGAAAAATGATTCCTTATGCTACAAAGATCGCTTATATATTTGCAATAATTCCCATCTAAAACAAAGTATTCTTTTTGAATTTCACACTTCATCCTTAGGAGGACACTCGAGATTTTTAGAAACATACCATAGGGTGAAGAAAGATTTTTTTTTGGGATGGACTTAAATATGATATTCAAAAGTTTATGGTGGAATGTTTGGCTTTCCAGCAAAATAAAGTTGAGACAGTTAAGACCTCGGGTCTTCTACAACCTTTATCCATTCCAAGTCAATGTTGGGAGGATATTTCAATGGATTTTATCTCAGGTTTACCTAAGTCCGAAGGAAAGAGTTTCATCATGGTGGTGGTTGATAGAATTACCAAGTATGCACACTTTTGTGCATTATCTCAGCCATTTAAAGCAAGTAGAGTTGCTAACACATTTATGGAAACAATTCAAAAGCTACTTGGAAACCCAAATATTATTGTAAGTGATAGATATCCCATTTTTACTAGAAATTTTTGGACGGAATTATTTTCTTGTTTGGGTACTTACATTAGGGGAATTTTGAGGTCTAAAATGTGCCTCCTAAGGAAATTATAAAATAATAGTGGAAATAATAAAATAATATTTGATTACATCATCAAATTTTAGAGGGAAAAAAGAAAAAAACTATTTTTCAACCCGGTATCTTTAACTTATCTTCCTATCGGATTACTCAAATTTTGACTAGAAACACTAATTGGATGCAGAATTTTATTCCTCATCCAAAGAGTACCCATGTTGCATACTTTCAACGCACCCTGCTACATGAAAAATGAGGAATACATGAAAAAAACATAATTACAATCATGTTCTTTCATGTATTTCTCATTTTTTGTGTAGAAAGGTCCATCGAAAGTATGCAAAATGGGTACTCCTTGGATGAGGAATTAAAATTTTCATCCAACGAGTACTCCCACTCAAAATTTGAGTAAACCCTTAGTAATATAAGTTAAAAATACGAGTTTAAAAAGTAGTTTTATTATTTTATTATTTTTTATTATTTTTACTTTTTTACTCCAAAAATGGTGAATCATCCCCCATGGTTGACATCATCATCTTGAAGCCTTTTGGTCCTTATAAAGTTTATTTTGGTTGTACATTTTTCTTATGAGGCCCATTTTAGACCTCAAAATTCCCTTAATAAGTAGCTCATTGCTCATCTTATCATCCTCAATCTGATGGTCAAAGTGAGATAATGAATAAATATTTTGAAGGATATCTTCATTGTGTTGTATTTGATAAGAAAACACAATGAGTTAAGTGGTTACCTCTCACTGAATGGTGGTAGAACACATCCTTCCATATTGCAGCAAAAACGACCCCCTTTATGGCACTTTATGGATATCATCCACCGTCCATAACATCTTCTTTTAGAGAAAATTATAAGGTTCAAGCAGTGGAAGATCACATCGAGCATCAACAAGAATTTCTCCAACTCTTAAAGGATAACCTAAATTTGGCACAAAATCGAATGAAACAACAGGCAGATCAACATTGTAGTGAGAGAAGTTTTGATGTAGGAGACTAGGTATTTTTATGGCTACAACCATACAAGCAAATGTTCCTCAAGCAAGCTAAGAAGGATAATAAATTATCGCCAAAGTACTATGGTCCTTACAAGTTGTTGAAAAATACTGGTAATATGGCATACATATTGGAGCTTCATGCTTCTTCGTGAGTGCATCTAGTTTTCCATGTTTCATGCTTAAAAAAGGTTATAGGGGACAAATTTCCAGTTCAAACAATATTGCCAGAACTTGATGAGGAAGTAAAAATAATATTGGAACCTGAAGCAGTCATGGAAACAGGAACTCTATAGCTACGAAATTGATCAATTTCAGTGTATCTCATCATTAATCTGATGGTCGAACTAAGATACTAAATAAATGTTTTGAAGGATATCCTCATTGTGTTGTATCTGATAAGCAAACACAATGGGTCAAGTATTTACCTCTTGCTGAATGGTGGTATAACACATCCTTCCATATTGCAGCAAAAACGATCCCATTTATGGCACTTTATGGATATCATCCACCATCCATAACATCTTATTTTAGAGAAAATTCTAAGGTTCAAGCAGTGGAATAACACATTGAGCATCAACAAGAATTTCTCCAACTCTTAAAGGATAACCTAAATTTGGCACAAAATCAAATGAAACAACAGGCAGATCAACATTGTAGTGAGAGAAGTTTTGATTTAGTAGGATAGGTATTTTTACGGCTACAACCATACAAAAAATGTTACTCAAGCAAGCTAAGAAGGATAATAAATTATCGCTAAAGTACTATGGTCCTTACAAGTTGTTGAAAAATATTGGTACTATGGCATACAAATTGGAGCTTCCTACTTCTTCGCGAGTGCATCTAGTTTTCCATGTTTCATGCTTAAAGAAGGTTATAGGGGACAAATTTCTAGTTCAAACAATATTGCCAAAACTTGATGAGGAAGTAAAAATAATATTCGAACCTGAAGCAGTCATGGAAACAGGAACTCGACAGCTACAAAATTGATCAATTTCAGAGTATCTCATCATGTGGAAGAAGTTACCCACTAAATATTATACATGGGACAATGAGAATTTTATACAGAAGCATCTAGAGCTACTCAAGCATTGAGTAAAACAATTTTTTGTTGGAGAGGGGCATGTTATATCCCTATATTACTAGTGTAGTCCATTATTTTTTTTAGTGTAAGCCCCTTATTGCTATTATTGTACTCTCGTAGCCCCAATATTATTATTATTGTGCCCTTACATTATTATTGTTAGGCTGGCTAGGATTATATTGTCACCGCATGGACTCCTATATATAGAAGGAGGTTTTTTCATTTGTATCATCCAAGAATTTTTCATTTATATAATGTATAGGAGGTTCCCCCATCGAAGTGGCTTATTAATAAGGCATTTATCTCTCTTTTCTTCTATTTTTGGAGCTGGTTTCATAACACTACATCAAGAAACGACATAATACTAAATACAAAAATATGTAAAACAGAAATAAGAGATACATGTGACTAAGAAGTGAAAATAACATAAAGCAATTGTGCAAGAGGGCTCTGAGGCTCCTGGGATGGCCAAGCCCAAGGAAGACTTAGAGTGCTATGGAAGAAACCAAGCCTTGGAAGCTAAAAATGGCACCAATCTTCATTATTGAATCAATCCAAGTACATCCCTGCAAGAAAAGAACGTGGAGCTGCAAAAAAAAAAAAAAACAAACATTCACCACAATAATACTAAATAATACATGCCCCTAGAGGCCAATTCGAATTGGTAATTTTATAAAATGATGAATAAGCATTCCCCTTGAAAGTAGGAATCTTTCCCCTCCAAAATCCCTTAAATAGTGGTTTTGGTTCCCAACACTAGGAATTTGGAGTAAATGACGAGGAACACATTCCTAGATTTTCTCAATCATCGGAGTTCTAGGATATCTCCGAAATTTCTCAATTATTCATTATATTTTGTTCATTTATTCTCCAATATTGATCCTCCGGTAGTATGGAGAAAGTCCCTAAATTATCTCCTTCTCCAAATCTTCATAATCTACCCAATATTCTCACAATATTATACAGAAATAAATAATATTAGGCACAAATATGAAATTATTTTAAAACCTTCCTAAGAACATAATAAAGCATAAAAAAACAGTATTAAGTGTATAAGGAGAGATTTAATATATCTTTTATGTGCCTAAGAAATGTTAGATGGGCCTTAATTTATGTCTGATTTAGTGGCCCATCATACCCCCATACTGAAATTGTTTTCGATCCTCTGAGAAACCTATTCAAATACCTTACCTTGTGGTTCTTCATGTATGCTGACCTATTTCATTCTCTGTTTATTGGTCCATGTGTTTCTCCTCCTGCTGATATTGTTGCTACTCTTATATTTTCATTTCTTCTTGCAGGTGTTGCATGGAGGTCCTCAAGTGCCTTTACTGGTGTATTCATCCTCCTGGAGTCTGGTGATGGTACTTTGAAGCCATGTTCATCAAATTTTCTTCATCTTTTAGCCTTGTTGTACCACACATATATTTGCTACAGGAAACTTTCCAATTCGTGTAGCAGTCTTCTTCTTGCTTCGTCTTGCTTCAACTTGATTATAAATGGAGGGATATGGTTTTTACAGGATATGGATGGAGTCACGAGATGAGTGGAGTGTTGGATAGGTTAGTGGAGAGGCTTTATGCCAAGTTTCAGATGATATATATGCTAATAGTGCAACATAGGTTTGAGAGAGTGAATCCTTGTGCATGGAGTGAAATAAGAGGTTGGGAATGGTAGCTATAGGTGAAACATAAATTATCATGCTCTCCTTAAAGTTCATAAATACTTGAGAGAGTGTTTTCCTTCATGAATGAGTTTCTTGTTGTATTTATAGGAGTTTCTCGTAGTGCTACAGGAATCATGTAACTACTAGATTTTCCTGTGGCAATTAAAGTTAGGAGAAAAAATGAAATTTTGGACTATCTAAGGGATGTAATGAATGAATGGGTATATGTTGGAGTGGTTCATTGAGTGTGTAAGTAGAGGAGAGAGAGAAGAGAAGAGGAAATCCAGCATTGATCAACAAAATTTATCCTTTGTCTTTCATCTAGAAAATCTGTTTTTTCCTGTTGTAGCTCCATTTCACCTATAGCAATTCTATTTTTCCTCTAGCAATTGTATTTCACATGCCAAGAGGTGGTGGCTCCACCTTTTATTTTATTTTTCATTTTCTCAATTTTTTCTTTCTTTTTTCATTTTTATTTTCTCTTCTTTTTCAAATTTTTTTCTCTTTTAAATTTTTTTCTCTTTTTTTCATCGCATGAAAAATAAAATTAGAGTTATTTTTTTGTTAACTGAGTTCACCCTCAATTACCCCTTTGAACTCCTTGTATTACATCACAACCAACTGCTTACTACCCAATTTATCAAGTTCTCTTCACTTTTTTCTTGTTCCTATCCCACATGTGTGTGTGTCTTGGTGGAAAAGTGAAGCCTACTGCTAGATAAGGCTGAGGTTGCTTTTCTACTGATTTTGGCTTTAAAAAACTTTCCTTCTCACAATTCTAATTTTTTCTTTAGCTAGAATATATTTGAAGAAAGGTTAAGATGATTGCATACCCGAGCCTTACCCTTGATTTGTTTTTACATGTGATATTGAAGTTGTTGATTGACTATTGAAGCTATCTTTAGTGGTTTTGAAGTTGATACTTAGGCTGCATGTGATAATCTGCTAAGGTCCTATTGTTGATAGCCTTGAATCCATGGAAAATTTTAGGGGCTAATATTCACTGGTGGGCTAATTTTCCATGCTTTTTCGAAAAAAAAGATTCACCAATTTCCAATTTTTTTTTTAAATTGATTCGTCGAAATTCTATAGTATAAAATTATTTTACCCTAAAATCACCAAAATTTTAAATATACTAATATAAAATAACTATAAACCTAAATTTTTTATAAAAATATCATAAAATTTTTTACAATTTACATATTGGTGACCAGTAAGATTCGCCAAGGTTTCTAACCTTTATGATAAACTTCCATCCTTTAAATTTTCCCTGCTTGAATCTGTAGGTCTTATAGGGTTTCTTTTTTTATTATTGTTGATACTTCACATCCCTGACTTAAATGTTTCTGCTGAGATGTACATGATGTGATTGTTGTAGTTGATGATTTTGTTTATGTACAATTCTTCTTAATGTTGAGTTTTGATGTCACTGTACAGGCTACTCAGGACAACCCTCTTGTATCAGACTTGATTTAGGCATATATCTCAAATGGTAGGTCAGATTGACCTAAAATTTTGTGATAATATTACTATCATCCTTATCCACCTCCCCATAAAACATCACGACTATTGGATGCATGAATCTCGAGAAAAAATTAAAATGGTTATAGGTGATGGAGGTCAATTTCTCACAAAATGTGCACAATAAATTGCTGAAATTGTTTGAGAATGCTACCATCATATATATGCATATCACCCTAAAACATATCGGAAAATGGATGCACATTTTTTTAGATATAACAAAAACATTATTTTGTTAAAACTATTTCAGGACAAGCCCCTTGTTGCGGACTTGTTTTAGGCATATCTCTCAAACAGTAGACATTATTGACTTGAAATTGTTTGAGAATATTAATATCATCCTTATGCACCTACCCCAAAAAAAAATCTCGGCCATTGAATGCACGAATCCCAAGAAAACTTAGAAAAGGTTGCAGGTGATGGAGGTTTATTTCTCACAAACTATGCATCAAAATGTGCTGAAATTTCTTGAGCATGTTACCATCATCTATATGCATCTCTTCATGAAACGTGTTTGAAAATAGATGACAGGTTTTTGAGATATAATAATAACAACTTTTTGTTAAAAAATAGGAGTTTTTTGTAGAAAAAGAGGGTTTCATGTAGAATTTTAGGACAGTGATCAAAATGAATGAAAAAAATCTTGGAAATGATGGGTGGATGTTGGAAATCGATGAGGGCGATGGATTGGCTTGACCTAGGTCATTTTGGAGCGTCTGAGAAAAGGAGGAGGATGTCTAAGTTTGACTTCCTTTGACTGGGGTTTTGACCAATTTTTTTTTTTGTGCCAACTTGTTTTTTTTTCGTTGCTTCAAAGGTTGGAGAGCACCTGAATTCATTAGGAGATACATGGATAAAAAAACATTTTTTTTCTTTTCATTTTTTTCACTTTTTTTTTTTTTTTTTCTTTAGGCCTACTAGCTGCCTCAATGAGGTTTTCAACTAGTAGGTCTGCCTAGGCCCCTCAAAGGAGGTTTTCACCAAGGATATTTTATTTTTCTCTTATTTTCTCTTTTTTCCAACCCATTGATTGCCTCATGGAGTTTTTCAATCAGTGATCCAATCTTAGGTGCCTCAAAAGAGGTTTTCACCTCAGATTTTATTCTTTTTCCTTTTTTTCTCTTTTTCCATTTAAAAAAAAAAAAAATTCTATCCTAATCTTCTTGAAAAAAACAAAACCTTTTTCAAGTATGGAAATACTTCCAATGGAGCCATGTGCACATCAAGATGACAGATAAAATCATGTGTACACTTGAAATACATGCTTTGACATGTACCTAAATATGAGAGATGGACTTCTTTGACTGAGATTGTATCAAGTATTGTTGAATAACAATTTGTTGTTGCAACTTAATGATTTTCTAGAACCATATTTCAATATAGCTTTGATGCGCTTGGTTTACTTTCTCATTGGGGTCATTCTTCATGTATTATTCTATGATGAAATTCAAATCATCCTATTTTTGTTGATTATCCTCTTGAACACTTGGAGGATGTGATGGTAAACATAACGAAACTTTCTTAATATCTTATTCTGATGTCTTCTCCTCATCAAGTGCAGTCCCTGATTCTTTGATATCTACACTTGAATCTTCTTCTTTTGGATGTTGTCCTTCAATGACATCAAGAAAATATCTTTTTTGAAGTACCTTTCTTGAACTAAAATGAACACCAATTAGATCAAGAGGATATGTTTGGTATTTTTTTACTTCAGTATTGTAAGTGGGTTGAGAAACTTCATTGTGTGGGTTTGGAAATGGTGGTACAGGTAGTTGAGTGGGAGTGGATATATGAGATGGATGTGATTAAGGCTGTAGTTATGGTAGAGGTGGATGTTAGGGATAACATGGAGGATATTGAGGAAAATGTTGAGGATATTGTGGAATTTTTCCATAAGGTCCTTGTCAACATTGTTTCCAAGATTGGTTTTGGGTTTGAGATGGCCAAGGTTGCTAAGGAGGGAGTGTGTCAAAATTATTTTTAGATGGATGTGAATAAGCTTGAAATTTTGAAGTATGACCTTGCATCATGTGAATTTAACTAGGCTTCCATGGTCTTCTTGGAGCTACATAACATAGCTTCTGTGGTGATTGACTTGCTCCATTTTCTTCTTGGTAAACTTCCTTAAACCTTGGTAATGATGGAAAATATTTAGTACCATACGATTATGCATGGATAACACAAATATTAGCATCTTCTTTTTGTTCATTTTGCATTCTTAACATTTCTACTTGTTCACTTAGATTGCTAAGAATTTATGTTTTAAAGTTACCAAGCAAATTTCCAAGTTCATCTTGACATACCAATGTTGATGTTGATTTACTTACTCTTTCCCTTCCTCTTCATATGTGCTTGCATGTTTCACAATTTTTTCGAATGATAATTCGTATATATATCCTTTACTCATGATATCAAGGAGATCAATCCACTCATCCATAATTGTTCTATGTAAGAGGGTTTTTAGTGTGTCAAATCCTAAATGATGCAAATTTTCCCTCTTAACATTATACTTGAACCTCTCTATTAGATCCCCAAGGATCTCATGTTCTTCTTGATTCATTCTAAACATATTTTACCTAAGGTCATGGTCTTTATATTTTTCTAGAAATATCTTTTGCATATCATTCCATGAACTTATCAAATTAGTACCTAAACTCAGAAACCATTTAAGAGCTCTATGCCTCACTATTGCAGGAAACAATCTCAATTTTTGAGTGTGTGATAAGTAGCCATAAGATCTACAAAATGTTTCAAATTAAAAGAGAAAGGTTTCCAGACCCTCAGACCTCATACCATGGAAGTTGGGAAGGAAATATGGAGGGATGCTCTTCATATGCCTGTTGATATAAATATCTTGAATGGGAAACCCAATAAGGTCTTCTTCATTGTCATCATCTCCATCCATTTCTTCTACCTTCGCTTCCATATATTCTTCTTATAACTCCAAAAGTGGATGGTGATATGGTTCTTACTGCACCATGTGATCAAATCGGGGGGTTTGTGTTGGAGAAGTATTTTTATTTATTTTTTAATAAGAATGCTAATGCAATATAATTCTCTGTTTTGAAAGGAAATATGCCTAATGTAAGGATTTTTTTTTTTTGCAGAAAGAAAAGAAATGAATCAACTAGGTTATAAAAAAATTCATACTTTGACACCCCCCCAACAACAGCACCAAAAAGTGATAAGCTTGAGTGTTGCAACAAGAATGTTGCAACTACCGAGCCTACCAACTTTAATTATCAACCCGAGCTTTGTACAAACTTAAGAGTTATCGACACTGTATGTGCATCAGACAATGTGTCCTTATTTTTTTGATTTGGTGTAGTGGATGGAATTCCATAAAAGCAAATACTAAACTAACTACATAAATGGAAGTGTTTCTTTGTAAATAAATTAATCTTAGGAAAAAACAACAATTTGTAATTCAAATCCTAAGATCATGAAATCAAATAAAATTACCTAATATACTTTGCAAAAGTGAATGTCCTAAGTGATGTTTATTCTTCCTCAATCACGTATTTAGGTCCTAGGGGTCATGATTTAAGCCTAAGAGAGAAAAACCAACCTTTGGGAGAAAATCTGGTCGAGTTTACACATGCTACAAGAGTGTTACATGCAACTCTGTTTTGGAAAGAACTCGTCGAATGAATAAGTAAATCAAATTAAAATGCAATAAGAAAACTTTTGTGATTAATTATGATGTATTAGGTCTCCATTCCAAGTGGAATCACTCCAAAATACCATTGTTCACACTTGCTAAAAATAACTAGAAAATTACTACTCTAAAATCTGGAAATTCAAGAGCGAGTGAGCTAGTTAATTTATCAAATTCCTAACCTAATCAAGTGAAAATGCAATGGGGTAATATTTTTTATGAAATTTAAAATTATTGTGACCTTATACAAGTGGAATAAAGTCAAATGGATCTCATTAAAAAAATAAAATAAATTTACTACTATTTCGTTACAAGGCATTTCCAGAAATCTTATATTTGTGAACTAGTAACCAAGTCCAAGTAGCTTCATGATTAAGATGACCTTCATGGATGATGATTTTGAACCTGTATACAACATGAAAAATATCTCACTTAAATCATCTAACTCAATCCTACATCAAGAAAAGAAACAATACTAAATACAAAAATATGCAAAACATAAATAAGAGATGCATGTGAATAAGAAGTGAAAATAACATAAAGAAATTGTGCAAGAGGGCTCTGAGACTCCTGGAATTTCCAAGCCCAAGGAGGAATCAGATTCGTATGGAAGAAACCAATCCTTAGAAGCTAAAAATGGCACCAATCTTCATTATTGAATCTATCCAAGTACATCCCTGCAAGAAAAGAAAGTGGAACTCCTACCAAAACAAGTTTTTTCCTAGAAAACAAGTTTTTTTCCATAATAAAACTAAATAATACATGCCCCTAGAGGTAAATTCGAATTGGTAGTTATAAAAAATGATGAAGAAGCATTCCCCTTGAAAGGATGAATATTTCCCCTCCAAAATCCCTCAAATATTGCATCTGGTTCCCAACACTAGGATTTTGCAGTAAATGACGGGGAACACATTCCTATATTTTCTCAATCACCTTTGTTCCAGAATCACTCCAGAATTTCTTAATTATTTCATGATATTTTGTTCATTTATTATCCAATATTGATCCTATAGTAGTAGGGAGAAAGTTCCTAAATTATCTCCTTCTCCAAATCTTCATATTCTACCCAACATTCTCACAATATTCTACAAAAATAAATAATATTAGGCACAAATATGCAATTATATTTAAGCCTTCCTGAAAACATATTAAAGAACATAAAAAACATTATTAAGTGTAGAAGGAGAGATTAATGTATATTTTATGTGCCTAAGAAAGGTTAGATGGGCCTTAATTTATATCTAATTTGGAGGCCCATCAGAGTACCCTAGTGATCTTCAGGATTATATCTTCATCATTCATCTCATGCCGTCGATGTGTTGGATGCATGCATAAATGTGCTACATGAAGTGATAATCTCCCTATAACATTTTTCTTGTTACAGTTTTAGAGCTCAAACTGTGCTGAGGAAGGAATAAAAAGACTGTAGAGATACTAGGGGTGGTGTTAGGATGTTGATGTAGTGGTGTAGTGGAGGAAAACATGAGTGAAGAGGCCTTGTGTGTGTATTTAACAAAAAATAAATCACAGTGGAAAAATAGAGGGTTTGATGAGTGAGTCTTCGTGAATGGGATGGATTGATGGTTAGGGATGGTAGACATAGGTGGAGAAACAATTTTTTATGCCTTTTTTAGGATTAGGGAGCCTTGGGTGAACTTATTAAGCCTCAAGTACATTTCATGTAACATTACAGGGTTTCCTATAGCACTACATGAAATCCTATAGCATCCTAAGACATCCTATAACACTACAAAGAATAGGAGAAAAATGGAATTTTTTCTCACCTAATGGTAGAAATGGATGAAGGAATGCATGTTGGCACTACTAGAAAAAAGCACATTGGTGAGGGTCATGCTTGTGACAGACCTTTAAGGTTTGTCACCAATGTCACATATGGTGACGGTCATTAAAAAACCGTCACTGTAAGTGTATATAGTGACGGTCGTTTTTGGTCCGTCACCAAAGACATTTTCAATGACACTTTTGGTGAGGGTCGTTAAAGGCCCATCACTAATTCTCTCCTTGGTGACACTTCTAGTGACAAACTTTTAATGACCCTCACCAATGCTCTTTTTGTTACTTTTGGTGACGATCAAAAAATGTTCGTCATCATTGATCACTAAAAACCATCACTGTAAGTGTATATAGTGATGGTCCTCTATGGTCCGTCACCAAAGACATGTCACTTTTGGTGAGGGTCGTTAAAGGTCCATCACTAATTATCTCTTTCGTGACACTTCTAGTGACGAAATTTTAATGACCCTTACCAATGCTCTTTTTGTTACTTTTGGTGACGATCAAAAAATGTCCGTCATCATTGATCAGTCTAATGAGTTTTTGATGATGCTATGTGCCTGTTAATATATTTTTTGTCAAAAGATAACGATTTAATACCATTATTGTGGAGCATTTTTTATAATATTTCCAAGGCCATAGTGGTTAGGGTCAGTCAATTTTTAAGAAGTAATAAGTGTATATCATTTCCCTCAAGTAATGACTAGTCGAATGGAGATTTCCTATGATTCAACACATGATTCATATCTATTAAGTTAATTATCTAGCAAATTCCATTTAGATAAAGTTCCACTATTTTTTGTAGGAAATATATTATTTAATACATAATCGAGCTCTGACAATTCTATTAATGAGAAAGACCTAACAATCCTCAACAATCTGGGCACACCTTAAATTAATGCTTTGGCACACACTAACATTTCTTAGCACCCCACATGTCTTGGAACATCATTGTACCTAGAACATCTTGTGATGACACTGATGCCCAAGCACATGGTGGCATGCGCTAGCACAACATGGAACTCTCCTAGCATGTGTTGGCATGCTGCATATAGTCCCTAGCATGCCCTGGAACACCTTGGTTGAATTCGTTGACATACATTAGCACTTGGCACACAATGCCACTTGACATGTATTGGGACCTATTATTAGTGTGCCTAGCATGCCCCTTTTCAAAAATATAAAGTCCTAACTTATTAACCCTCTTATTGGTTCTTCCTTTTGTTGCCTTGACACATATTGACATACCCTGGCACCCTGCACCACATCCTTAGCACCTAGCATGTATTGGCATATCTTGGCACTATTAATTGGCACATGGTATAATTAGCACACCTTGAAACTCCCGAGCACACTTTGGGAATTCTTAACATGCCTTGATATTCGCTAGCATGCCTTATCAATGCTTAGCATACCTTGTCACTCCCTCCTTGGCATGACAACTAACACTGATCATTGACACTAGTCTCTGGCAGTACATGTTCCTCATATTCATTAAATTCCATGAATTTTTACCTAGTGCTCCCTCAATTTTTTTTCCTAGTACTCCTTAACACTCATCAACATGCATTATCACTCTCTAGCAAACCTTAGCACTCTTAAACATTCCCTTCCACTTCATCACATGCATAACACTAGACCCTGACACATATTGGCACTTGGCACGTGTTGGCGCTTGGAAAGTCTTAACATGTATGGAATATGTTGAGATGCCTTGGTATGATTTAGCATGGTTTAATATTAAATTTATTTGTGAAGATCAATTGTTGGAAAGTAGGTGAGAAGCAACAAAGGAATACTTGGCACTTAAAATGCACTAAGACTTTGCACTTGGCACCTATTGTTGCCTAGTGTTGGTGTGCCTAGCATGACCCTCTTGGAAAAGGTAAATTGATGAATTATTAACCCGCTTATGTGTTCATTTCCTTGTAGTTTAACTTTTTTCTCCCTTTTTTTGTCTTGACAGTCCCTGATACGCATTGACACACCCTTGCACATCTTGGCATGCCTTATCACTTGGCACATATTATCATGTTTGACATGTATTCCCACTATCTGGCACATCAAGGGGGTGAAGAGAGATGTAGTCCTAAAGTAGGTAGAGTACGAGGGCCGAGTAAGGGTTGCTAAAGGGAGGTCATGATCATCCTCCAAGAGCAAGATCATCATGTGAGGGTTCAGAAGAATGTTGCATACCTTAAGGGTCGGTTTGCGCTAGGAGGTAGGATGGCACATTGTTGGTTCTCTTCTGGTAGATTGAGCTTAAGAGAGGTTTCTCATGAGAATATGGGCATGTGATTTCAATGGTGTCTTTGTGTGAAGGCCACATCAAATTCTGAAATGTTGAAATTTGCAACAAGAAACAGTGAGATTGGAAACCAGAAAGGACAAAAAAAAATGCACCCACACTGGTGAGGAATTTTGATGCACCAGGAGTGAGGAATGTGGAGTGTCTAATTTATTTTTCCCTTAAATAAATTGGACAATAAATTGTAATTTCATCTCATAACAACTTGTGTCAGTTAATTAAGTCATGATGACCGAGTTAGCTCAAGAAATTCGAGTTGAGGGTCTAATATGAGGCATCTAGAGGGATTCTAATATTTTTGGGGTCCAGTTGAAGTTTATGCATTAGTGGGGTGCAAGTGTAATTAACTCAATTAAATGAGTTAAAATCAATTTAACTAGTTCTAACTGAGTGATAAGCTAGTGAGAGGTCCAGTGAATTAAATTAGATTTAATTCACAATGAGTGATCAATCAGATAACTGATAATTCGCTATTAATAGTTGCATGCATGTCAGTTTCGAGGAATACCCAGTTGAGACAAAGGTTAAAGGGAACATAACTCTTCGTTGTATTCAGATAAAATTTCCCATGTGCAATTATAAAGTCATTGGGATGCCATGATGGATTGTGCAATCAAGGAAGACTGATTTTCCTAATTAATAAGGAGTTAACTCCCTAGGAATTGCATGAGCAAGGCAGGCTGAAGTAAGGATGATAATTGGCTAAGTACTAGACCGAGTTTTCCAAGATCAACAGGAGACAATTGACAGAGTGTTGGAGAATCTCATGAGAGATTAAGCATTGTATTGTTTCATGATTCCTTGACGTAATACACAATAGAGATAGAGGGGTTTTGATTACTTGCTTTCCCAAAACACATCATGTTGTTGTGCGATTGATAATTTATTTCTCTTACTTATATGTGATTGTGTGATCGTGTTTTGTTTTTGTAAATTGTAGGAAGGATTCAATATCTTGTTTTAGTAGATTACAAGATCAGATTGAATCTCATTGGTTAGATTTTCTACATGGTATCAGAGTAGGAATTTTTTAGGTGGAGAGTTTGTAGAGAATATTTGAAGATTTTGGTGTAAAATTTTCGAAAAAAATTAGAATATTTGGATTCCTTGCGAAAATTTACCCCAATGGAAAAAAAATCATTCAAATCGGAGCTCGGATGAGGGAGATATCATCGATTTAAAATCAAATCTTTTTTAGAAACTTTTTGTAACTTCGGGACAATTACACTGTGTGTGAGTCAACAACCTATATGCACTTGAGGTACCAGATGCATGCAAAGCTTTGAGGAGAAAGGCAGAAGTTAGAGACTTGGTGGTTTAGAGGGAGCATAAATTACCTCTCAACATGCATCCTCATGAGAAGCAGTCTCAGAAGGTTGTGGAGTAGCTGCCACAATTGGAGAAGCAGAGAGGAGACCGAGTGGAAGCATCCACTCAAGCAGAGACCTCCATGAGGGGGAAATTTCGAGTCAGATGGGAAGAGGGAGCAGCCATACCTCGAGGTGTAAGGTGGGGTTATGTGTAGACATAATCCCAAGATAAGAAATTTGGGCAAGGTCCATTGAGATGGCGTGTCTCATGGATTGCCATTGTCTCTTTTAGTTTTTTAGTTTCCTTAATTTTAGCACAATTTACTATTTTTGTCAGTTTTTTGGGTCCTAAATTTTCAGAGCCATTTTGAGGCCCCAAACTATGTTCTTTGGGCATGAACGGTTTGGAAATTTCATAGAAATCATATTAGCACTTGTAGTCCTCGGAGAGATATTTCTAATGAGGTATCATGTGCGTCAAACGAAGATCATATGACCAAGTTACGACCTCGGGAAGTTGGTTGCCCAACTAACCCCAACAGGGCCCATAAAACCTTGGTGTTACATCTCCTCAGGTTAGGGTTTTGGTTGTTTATGGTTTTATCTTATTTTAAATAATAAAAAGACCCTGGATCCTTATTGTAACACAGTTCAGAGGAACATAACTATCAGTTGTATTTATAGAAAATTCCCCATGTGCAATTATAAAGTCATTGGGATGCCATGATGAATTGCGTAATCAAGGAAGGTTGATTTTCCTAATCAATATGGAGATAATTCCATTGGAATTGCGTGAGCAAGGCAGGCTGAAGGAAGGCTGAGAATTGGCTAAGTACTAGACCGATTTTTCCTAGATTAGCAGGAGACAATTGGCAGAGTGTTGGAGAATCTCAAGAGAGATTAAGAATTATATTGTTTCATGATTCCTTGACTTAATAAAAAATAGAGATAGAGGGTTTTGAGCAGTTGCTTCCCCAGATACATCTTGTGTTGTGTGATTGATAACTTGTTTCTCTTACTTATATGTGATTGTGCGATTGTGTTTTGTTTCCACAAATTGTAGGAAGGATTCGGTATCTTGTTTTAGTACATGATTAAAATATTAGATTGAATCTCGTTGGTTATATTTTCTACATGAAATAGAAGAGAGGGTTGATACCATCTTGCCTTGTGGTGGTTAGTAGGCCGCAAGGTCTGTGATAAAGACCAACATAAATGGAGGAGGGCTTGCACTGTAATTTAGAGCCATAACAGAAGTCGACGCAGGCGTAATATTGATTGAGTTAACCATAGTTTGAGGGTCGACATTGAGATTTGAAGTTCATGTCAAGATTCAGTCAAAGAAATGCCCAGAATATATGGATCCATATGAGCTAGGTCGAGTCCCTTATGGGGGCAAGAGTCGTGTTTTTTCTATGTGTGGATAGGGTTTGTTCTACAACAATTAGAAGTACATAAGTATAATGCCCTAGTTAGGACAGCTTCCTAGGATGTTTAGTTTATAAGGTATGACCCTAAGACTGTGGAAAATTTGCGTAGAAGAAGATGGGTTGTGACCCTTAGAGCGAGGTTTATTTTTTCAATAAAGACCGTAGATCTGAAAGATGGTTTGCAGATTCAGTATGTGTGGAGACAACAGATCCAAAGGAGGGTGGAACCTGAGCAAAAGATTGAGCATGCAGAAGAAATGTGCCATATGAAGAATGGATTGACATGCAGAGGAGTTGATTTTGGTGGAGTTTCCATATATTTTTAGACAAAGATCTGAAGAAACCTATAAAAAATTAGTAAATGGACTGTTAGTGGCTGATTTTTTACCCTAGTTCAGTCATCTACACATTGTTAGAAGTATGATAAGAGGAGTAGTTCATATTTTTTCATAGATTGGACAACAAATATCAAATTGTTGAAACACAAGAATAGAGATCTTGAGAGGACTCAAACCATTGTTAGGTGGTAGATTGAAGAGCCCTAGATGAAGACAATATTGTGGGACCTAGATCAGTAAAAAGAATTGACTGTGGTTGGGAAGATCGATGGTAGGCCAAGTACAGTTGGAGGGTTGTTAGGTTACTGTCAAAGAAGATCCCTGACTCTTGTTCTGGTGAAGGACAATAAAATTGGTAGAAGAGCAGGTGTATAGGGCCTAAGGATGTGCAGACTTTGAAGGACTAAAGTAACAGTCAAGTGGGCCAACCAACTAGCCCTAGTTCACTATATTGTAGAGGATTGATTTAGTGAGAAGAAGGGAAACCTACATAGCCCTGGACTTCTCATCTTGGACCTGTAGTATGGCAAAAATGGGCATACCAAAGAGTTGTTCACAAATGGAATTGGGAAAAACTTGGTACCACTCAAACTAGTAGTGGATCTAAAAGGGGTTCCTAAGAGGGGCGACTACTAGGATAAGGGAAATGATGGAGGCTTAGCCCATTGTCACCACAGCTAAGGATCCTTGCTCTTCACGGAATTTCACTGATGGGTGGAGTCCCGGTAGTTTAGGGAGTCACTTGTAGAGTATAGGTAAATTAATAGGTGGGAAGTGACCCTCAAAACCCTTTCCCTAAGATAAAATAAAGAGTGGGACTTGCTTTCCTTTTAAGCAAGGGAATTATCTTCTAGGGAGAGAGGAGGGGATTGAAGGGTTGAGGGAAAATAATAAGACTTATTAAGGAAGTTCTCAATCCCTAAAATCCTTTGGGAACTTGGATTCCCAAATGGTCCTTAATGAAAGGCCTTTGACACGAAATGGGACCACACGGGGCCAAGTGGACCCAACCCAGGTTCGAGGATGGAATTTGGCAACCAATGATGTTCCTATCCTGGAAAAGGTGATGGGAAAGGATCAGACAAGTGTTTTTACTTCGATAGGTCAAATTGATCCTAGTAGGTTCTATCCTTGGGAACACCTACACAAAACTTGATCCTAGAGCTAGGGATTGAGGTATCCGGAGATTCCACCGTTGGAATTGGCCCAAGTTCTGAGGAGAGTGAGGGCACCCATCAATGCAGCTGCCTCTAGGAGATAGAAGTTTTCCTCTAGCTAGATTTCTGGGAAATTGTTGCCCTAGGTGACCTAATGGGGCTAGACCTAGGGAATGTGAAAATTTCTTAATCTAAGAAACCCTATTGCAGTATCTTGATTTACTTCTCCTAATTAAATTAAGTTACAAGTTAATTTTTGAAATATTCAATAAATTAGCGAAGTAAATAGTAAATACAACTAGCAACCTACACATATAGATCAAATACTGAATAACATGCTCATAGACAAAGTGACACACGAATTTTCTGGACAACTATCCTCGGAAAAAACCCAATGTGGGAAAACCGGTGTAGCTAGCTCTGGAGGGTTTTCATTATTATGCATAATCTAAGTACAACAATCTTGGGCACCAAAACTGGTTCACCCAACAGAGAAATAAAAATGACGGTAATACGCTGCTATGAATCCCTCTATGTTAGCCTAACTGGCCTGTGTCAAACTCCACGCTACTCAGTAAGGGCATGCGTCACACCTGAAGGACTTACACTGCCCCTGCGCTGCCCTGACTAGGCCTGCGTCAACCCTGCGTGGCTCCTGCTGCCTCTGTGCTGCCCCTGCTGGGCTCTAGCTGGACTGTGTGGCTCCTGATGCCCCTGTTTCTCTGGCTGACTGGAATGCTTAAGAAGAAAAAGCATAGGTAAGAAAGAAGGCACTGGCCAAAGGTAACACATAATAGCCAGAAAAATTGAAGAAATGAAATGAAAATAGATCAATGTCCACAAATAACTGAAATAGCTCAATGGGACTAAAGAGTAAAAGCTTTGACAACAACAATAAGTGCTTATAGAATCATCTAAGAGAACAGAGGAGACTAGTTCATGAGGTTAAAATTTTGTATAATTGTTGGCATAGGAAAACTGTAGAATTGTTAGAGTAAATCTTTGCAGGTACCATTAGTTGGTGATCATCGATAATCATTTCATTTCATCAAATACCCTGATGAATGGGCCTTACAAGCTATTTGTGTAGACAAACCCCACAGAAGCTGTGTGATGGAAAAATATTCACACTATATTGAAGAAAAAACCTACCAAATAAGGATGACATTTCAAATGGGGCAAGAAAAAATAGAGAGATAGACATCGAAAAAGTTAAAATGCTAGGGCAACAGGAAAGAAACTAGGTATCATGGTAGAAAGCACAACAAATAAAATTATAAAAATGGAAAACCCTACAAATTAGCACCCATCCAAACATCACCACAATTTTTTCTTTAACTCTAAATCTCCAAATTCATCAAATTATATCCTTTATTCAAACCCGATCCTCTCTGTTAGCCATTCTAAAGACAAGGCTGAGAAGTTACTACAGAACCATCACCTACATGTAGTGATCTTATTCTGCTACTAGACAACCTACTTTCGCGAAGACACAGAAAGGTAAACACTCTCTGCCAAGATTTTCCATACAGCCCAGGTTGAGCAACCACATATACATCACCAGTTTTTTCTCTTCAGATTTCTAACTTAGAAGAGCTTTGTTTGACCACTTCCGGGTTGCTCCCAAAGTCACCCAGGCAAGCCCTTTCAAAATCATCCGGGTTTTTTTGTTGTTGTTGATCACTTCCTTTGGACGAGAATTTTGGAACCCTATAATAAGACTGTTGAAACAAAATCCACTCATAAGCTCTTCTTCGAGCATATTTTGCTTCATTTTGGGTTGCCAAAGACCATATTTCTTGATAGGGATAGTAGGTTCCTCAGTATTTTCTGGTTTAACCTCTGGTCCATGAAAAACATCAAGCTTGGCCAAATCCACTGCCTTCCATCCCTAGATTGATAAATAAAAAGTACCCATATTATTATTGTAAATGTCCTTAGAGTATACAATTGTGAGGATCCACATACGCATGTTGAAAGCCTTCCATATTTTCAATAGAAATTTGACATAACTCTTCATATTTCTATTGCCCACAAGTCTTTTCAAGTGTGCTCGGGGGTCCCAAAAAATTGACACAAATTGATGTAGCTATATTCATGGAATAACACATGAAAATACCTCCCAAACTTGGAACGAGGTAAGCAACGATACCAATTTTGAGGAATGTATCTAACATATTCAATAACGAGTTCATGGCATTTTATAGAAAGTTGTGAACTCCAAGTACAAGTAGATACACAATCCATTCAGATCCACATAAGTTTCAGGTTGATGACGAGTTATGGTTGGACTTGCATAAAGAGCAATTGACAAACTCCTAGAAAAAGCTCATACCATTTTGATACAAGCCTTACACCATCACCAAGGCTATGGGTGAGAATTCTTTCGAGGAGAGTCATAGGATGATTTATATTACTTCAAATGTATATGTTAGGATGATTTATGCTTGGTGGGGTGCATGTCTAGAAAGAGTTCCCTTAAGAGAATGAAAAATATGATCGCATGATTACTTACATAAGTAATTGTGATATCTACCCGAATGACATGAGGTAACTACATAAGAGATTTTAAAAGTGACATTTTTAAGGTTTTTTTTTATATCAAGGTACGTGGATCATTATGTTTTTTTTCCAAAGCATTTACATATGACTAAATTTTTTAAGTAGTACATCACTCTAATATTATTTCTCTTACATGCTCCTAGGTTATAATTAAAAGCATCATAGGTACTAAAATTCACGAAACTCTTGTTTTTTTGCTCTAAATAACTAAAACTCCCAAGTGTGCTACTCTTAATATTCAAACTTGCACTATTGTTAATACTACTTCCTCTAATTGTTATTTTTCCTCCATAAGTAAGCTGACTACAAGGTGGACTTGAACCATTATTAACACGCTAGTGTAGTGTTACCTATTTGCATTTAAGAAGCATAAGGGGCGGGGTTGGTATAAGGCCAGCTTTGCTATTGTTTAGTGCCATGCCCACTCCTAAGTTCTCATCCTCTATTGGCCTTAGGATATGGTTTCCCATTAGTTCATTTGATTCTTTCTCATTCACAATCTCATCCTACATTGCATCCAACCTACTACTTTGTAATCACATATCTTTCGTAACCTCACTCCAGTGTGTTCATTAGACCTCATTGAGGTGTATTGACTACCACTCTTTATTGAGCTATATTTTATCCAATCAACCCTTTGTTTCACAACCATCCTCTCACCAAGTCACCTTTCTCATTGAAATTCTCCAACTCTGTCATCCTCACTTCACTACTCTCTTCTTAGTTAATCTAACTTTGTAAATCCTCATTGCCTTCTTCATTTGCTCACATCAAGTTCAACCACCACTCATTAATTATCTCTACTTCCTCAAAACTTATTCAACTTTCTTTTTGGCTTTTATGTCCTTCATAGCCATTTAGTCTTTTGAACTCTCACCTTTTCCAACTCCATTGTAACCCATTACTTTATTACTTAATGCAAAGTTTTACACCACCATACCATAATCAACCACCATACCATAATAAAAAATTTAGTAGTAGGAAACAACTTTTTCTAATCCTTGTAGAGTTTGTGTCCAATAATCTATCTCAAAACCCTTTTTCCTTAGATTTTGAGTAAAACTAGTTCATGGCATTTTTATTTTTCGAATATCAAAATTTTTGGTTTCCCTCATCTATTTCCCTCGCAATTGCAAGGTTTGTCCAATGCAGCAGGAAGGGTGCGTCCATGCTATCCAAATATGATTTGATACACTTGGTTGAACTCAAGAAATTGGAATCTCAGTGCCTCCAGTCATGGTGATTTCTATCCCGAGACTACCACGGAAAGCTCCATTAGCTCCATTACACCGAGAGGTTCAAGTGGGATTATCAGAAGAGGCGTGGATGGCCACGATCACGATCACTTCCTGCGAGATGAACTACCTGGTTTTTCGTTACCTCCATGAATCAGGTGAGAGTTTGTATTAAACGAATTTCAATGAAACCGTTTTATTTTATATGAACATCACATATAAAATTGTTTTTCAATGAAATTGTTTGAAGCTTTCCATGTAAGTGCGGGTGAGAATTGATCCTAATAAGCTAGGTGTGTCAAAACGCCTGTGTTCGTGTTCGTGTGAATAACATTTCAATGTCTCGATGATCAACTCTTCTTTTTTGTTTTTTGAAATTTAGTTGCATTAATACATAGAGGCGCAAGCGCTCGGCCTGGTATGTGCAGAGATGACTACTTGGTGCCAAACCAGGTACACTTCACAGGAGTATGACCTCGGTGTTTGTCTCTCATGTTGTTTTTTATGGTTATAGGATAGGTTGTAGTTTACATGGGCATCTGATAGGCTGTATACTTTAAATATAGGGTTGAGACGGTGGTAGTTAAAGGGTAAGATGTCATGGGGTTGCCGGGGCTTGAGGTTACATGAGAGGTGGATTTAAAAGTTCAGGTACAAATCGGGGGATCTGGTTTTCATTCCTGGAATGATGAATGATAGTTTGATTTAGTTTGGATTTGATAAGGGAAAGTCTTTCCTTTTCTAAATCTTTCCCCTTTTACCTGTAACGTTAATGTATATCCATTTCCCTGGCACAATCTATATGATGAAGTTTATAAGCTCAGTGGATATATGAGTCTAGTATATCTGGGGTGGTATACCTAGATGGTGTTGCCTTACAGCTGGGTTCCTATGTAGGTCTATAGTCATTGTTTGGGGAATGTTGCATCTTGGTCCGAGTTGTGGATACTGATAGGTGTCCATTACCTCTGTTTTCTATCTCCTCTGGTTTCATGCATTATTGTTCACGTTCATTATCATCCTGTTCTGTCAATGTCTTATGAGGAGGGATTGGAGATATGCATAATCATCTTTCTTGCATTTGGGGCATGTATGATATTAAGGGCGTTATTTTCTGAGTATAAGGCGAATGGTAGAGCAAGTTGATTGTGTTGTTTATTATCCTGCATGATCTTTGGTTTCTTTTCATGACACAGAATATCAGTCCACATCTTGGTGTTACAAGTGGTACTGCCTTTGGAGAAATCGGGTTGATTCTCTCATCATTTCTTGCCCTTGCAAAAACTTTGGATTTAGACTTGGCTCTAGATGGTGGACTTGCCCTGGCTGTATATGTTGTTGTTGTTGTCACGTATAACTTCATTTCTATCTCTATGGCCTGGTTTTTCCGACGTAGATTTGCCCGGTTTTGGGAAAGGCTCAGACTGCCGGCTTTTCATCGATTTTAAGGAAGTTATGGGGTCTGACAGGGGATCAATGCTTTCCTCGACATATACAATAGAAGACTGGAATTTCAAAGGTGGCGACAGTCACTTAAGGAGCACAGATGGTTTAATAAAGGAATAAGGAAAATATCCAGAGGCTTCTTACGTCCTTGTCAATATGCTATAAATCATTGGTCCTTTGGGTGGGTTTTCTATTAATGGACTTTCTCTCGAGTCTTCTTTATTTCCAAGTGTTATATGAGGTGATTATAAGGGTGGCTCAGTAATATTGACGTCATCTGCATTTTATGATGGCCTTTGATGTGGTATGTGCTATCTGACAAGGATTTATAGTGGCTATCTAATCGAGGATCAGAATTGAGGTGTCTTCCTCTTTCCAGAAATAAAAATACATTATTGGCCATTTCTATATTTGGATGCTCTGACCTAAGGGATCAGAATATATATCATCGGGATTGTGATGGTCTGACCATTCCGATTTCAAATATTCCACCCCTACCTGGACGTGGTATGAGACCTTAAATATTCTATAAAATATAATTACGTCCCCGTCACATTAGCTTCTCCTTACATTGGTTTTCTCTATTTGGCAGTGCTACGGTGTCTGCTGCTGGTCAGACACATCGGTCTCTGACATGGATAATTCAGACCTTGGGATTGGTCCTGACGAACCCGTTTTGGGCTTATAATCTGATACTTCAGCTCATGAAGCCTTCATCAGAGCTACCATTGTTGCGGAGCGGGAATATTAACATTTAACAGAAGTGGAAAACTTTATCATTAGACAAGTCATACTCAATACATAGACAGCCCAAGTGAATGTGCATGGTGGGGCTGTTTGGCACCATAAAAAGAACAAGTCCACCCGAGGGAAAAGGAATAAGGCTTGCTACAAACAGAAGATGGAGGTCAAGGAAATCACTTTGGATCATGAATATTTATGTAGAAGGGTCGCAAGCTTGTAGAAAAGGGCGTTGATTGGAAGGTGGATGTTCCTTGATGGAAACAAGGTTAATATGGATGTTTGGGTACGTCAATTCTAGTTTCCGTTAATCGGATACTCCCCGAAAGTTAGCATGCTTTTAAATGGCTGGTTTAGCATTCACTTTATGGATGAGAGGGACATTTTCAAAATCATTCATAGGAAATGGGTTCGGGGTCGTAGTTTTATGCAGCTAGTCCCTTGGTATTTAGGATTTAATCCAGTTATGGAAGCCCCCAAGAGCCGAGTCATATGGGTCAAGCTGCCTAGTCTTCCGACGGAATTCTGGAGGCTCAAAGTGCTCATAGCCATTGGAAATTCCATTGGGAATACTAAATGTATAGACCCGAGTGTTGTCGGAGCAAGCGACAAAAGGATTTCTTGGATTCTGGTCGAAGTAAATTTTGCTGGAGGTTTGCCAGGAGGCATGGATCTCATCTGGGGGCAACGTCTACATCGCCAAAGAATTGACTACTGGGGCATTCCTTTCAGGTGTCTTATATGCCATAAGACAGGTCACCTCTGGGAGAATTGTCCTCTCCGTCATTGGGTGGATCATAGTGGTCCCTTGAGAAGGGATGGGCGTTGACAAAACAATGCCTCTCTAGGTACCCTGGGAGGTCTTATCTCAGGTAACTCTCTCCATGTTTCCTCTAATGATGATGATTTTGTTTCTACATTTTAACATAGTGATAGGACGTTCCCGGTTGATGATGGGGCGAGTAGGGATTTGTTCAACCCTCTGCTGGTCCCTTCCAATGTCGGGGTGGGTTGGGTTTCCCCTCATGCTGAGCCTAATGATGGGGTAGATAAGGATTCTCCTCATGCGGTGGATAAAAATTCAGACCCTAGGTTATTGATAGGAAATGGTAGTGTTCTCTGTGTCTGATAAGATGATTAGTCGGGGGGAGGGAAATTGCTCATCTCAACCCACTTATGAGTCAGAGCCTTATGAGTGTGTTGGGCATACGAGGGTCACAATTTCCACATCTGCGGCCATCTCGTACCCTTCTCTTTTTAATTCCACCAACTTTTATGTCAGAGAACCATCTCATGCATAAGTGCCCAGGGATAAGGATGCTTCTAATGCCCCTTTGTCTTCTCCTCAGTCCTCTGATGATCCTGTAGACCTGTCGGAATCCCCACATAATACAGTGGGCAATGACATTGACTCCCTGATGGGTAACCCGCATACTGACCTTGCAGCTCTTACGGTTTTTGATAAGGCTATTGTCTCCCCCATTGGTGTCAATCCCAATTCTTATGTATCAAATGTCACCATCAAGAAGAAAAAGAAAAGTGGTATGCGACATTCCAGAGGTAATCTTAGAACATTGTCGCTGCACTCTGATGAACAAGATAACTTTACTGACATTCCCATTGCTTCAACTGATGATATCAGTGACAATTTCCGGGCGCTTAGAGCATGCCACCCCGCAGACATTCCACAATGATTCACTTTCTATCTATGAATATTAGGGGGATTGGCGATGCCTCCAAACAACATTTCCTTCGAAATATTTTCATCTTTGAAGAACCTTGCATTATTTTATGTCAAGAGACTCTATGTCCCCGGGAAAAGGCCATAAATTATTTTTTAATTATTTGTAAAGGTTGGCATGCAACGGCGGTTGATTCTGATGGACACTCTGGTGGCATGATTGCGCTTTGGAACCCCTATTGGGCGAATTTCAAAGCATACAATTTTTTTGGTGGCATTCTTTTGGTTGGCTATATCCGGGGTATCGAAGGGTTGTTTAATATCATCAATCTATATGCTCCATATCATAATAGGTTCCCATTCCGGAACAAGGTTCAGTAGTCTGGAATTCTATCACTAAAAAAATTGGTCATTATGGGTGGTTTTAACTCTACATTGCAGGCAGACGAAATATGGGGAGCCAGGGCTAGGATAGAATGTTTAGCCGATTATTTGAATGCATTGTTTTCAAATAATCACATGATTGACATACGCCCTAATCCTATTATTCCCACATGGTCTAATAAAAGGCTGGAAGGTGATTATATTGGCAAAAGGCTCGATCGGGCCTTGGTGAAGGACAGTCTTATTAATGCACTGGGTATGCCCAGATCATCAGTAGTGGCCTCAAATATATCAGACCATATGCCAGTCCTTCTAACATGGAGGTTGCGTGATCACTCCCAGGGTTTGCCCTATAAATTTAACCAGGCATGGCTGGAGGAACATGATTTCGTCAATCTCATTAGGGAGTCTTGGCTGAGCGAGGATGGTCTCGACAACCTGGTGGGATGGGATCGATTCCATTTCAAAATGTAGAGGATGAATAAGGCGGAAAAAAATGGGAAATCAATAAGAAATTGGCTCTCAAGGCCGATATTATCAACATAAAGACAAAAATGAAGCAGATATATATGGGCTTTAAGGACAATTTTCCTCCTGAGAACACTGGGAGACCGATTAAAGCAGATTCTCCTCATTGAGGAAATCACATGGAAGTTGAAGAACAGGAATAGATGGTTAAAAGAAGGCGACCTAAACACAAAATACTTTCACAAATGCGCTAGTGATAGAAGATACATAAATTCTATTTGGCGCATTAAGAGCATGAATGGAAGCATTGCAATCAGTACGCCGGATATACAGAAGGAGGCCTTTTGACATTTCTCAACTTTTTATCAAAACGATTCCGGTATTGATGAAAAATGCCAAAAATGGTTCTTGGACCAGATCAGCAGGATTTTCGAGGAGAATGATATTAAGCTTCTGGATGAACATATCATGGTTCCGGAGGTTGAAGGGGTGCTCAAATCCTTCGCTCATGACAAATTTCAAGGCCCTGATGGATGGACATCAGATTTCTATATTTTTTTCTTTGATATTATGGGTGCTGAGATTGCAGAAATGGCTGAAATTTTCAAGACTTCTAGACATATTCCATCAAATCAAAATTCCACTTTTATTTCTCTTATTCCAAAGGTTGATGATCCTTCCTCCTTTGGGGAGTTTCGGCCGATCGCCCTTTGAAATATCCTGTACAAGATCTCTTCCAAGATAATTGCAAACAGATTAAAGCAAACCCTCTCTGAACACATATCTCCCGAACAATATGGGTTTCTTAAAGGAAAATCCATCCATGATGCAATTGCCATTGCACAAGAGATATTACATACGATGCACTCAGAAAAAAGAGAAGAAATTGTTATGAAAGTTGATTTTTTCAAGGATTACGACACACTGGATTGGTCATATCTCCATCTCGTGTTGTTAAAAATTGGGTTGCCTCTTAGGATCATTAGCTGGATAATGTCATGCATAACTTTTGTAAGATATGTTGTTTTTATTAATGGCCTTCCTACTAATTTTTTTGAAGCAGGAAGGGGACTTTGGCAAGGTTGCGCGTTGTCTCCTCTCATTTTTATTCTGGTTATGAATGGCTTTAGTATAATGATGCACAATGAGGAACAAAAAGGATACATAACAGGCTTCTCTTTTTCGGACTCCATTTCCACTTCACACTCTCTTTTTGTGGATGACATGTTACTATTTGGTAGACTTTTCAGGAAGCACTGGTTCTATGTCCACTTCATTCTTACCAGATTTGGTGAGGCTACGGGGTTGTGTATTAAAAAAGCTAAATCATTTCTATTATATGAATTTGGGGACATAAATGAAATTTCATTCATAGTGGAATTCCTTGGGGTCAATATTAAGTAGGCAGTGGATGCATTCCAATATCTAGGCTACAGAATCAAGCCGTGTGGATACAAGAACAGGGATTGGCTATGGATGGTGGACAGATTTAGGGAGAAAATCAACAAATGGACTCACAGATGGCTGACAATAGAGAGAAGAATAATTATGATACAAACATTGCTATCACAACTAATTTTATATTTGGGGCATCTATTATTTATCCCTGAAATGATTATTGACAACATTAACAGAATTATTTCTTAGTTCATTTGGAGAGGGACCGAATAGCTACATAAATTTCATCTGGTCAAATTGGAATGGTTATGCTAACCCAAAATACATGATGGATGGGGCATATTGAATATGAGAATGTTTAATAAAGTGTTGCTTATGAAGTCTTTCTGGCGCACCATTAACGATTCTGGTATCTGGAATGACATTGTCAAATATAAGTATCTTGATGGTAATCCCCTCCATCAACTTCTCTATCATGATTTTCCATTCCCATCATCCTATTCTGCTATTTGGGGTAGCTTCAAGAGAATATTGGGTCATATGGCGGATAGATTAGTTTGGCTTTTCAGAGATGGAAGCCGAATTCCATTGGGTTTTTCCAACATTCAGGGACTAAACAAACTGTTGAAGCCATCTCCTCGACTCATTCATAAGTTGGCACATAGAGGCATTTGTTTCTTATCTCAAACAATACATACATGGTATTTTGGAGCTCCAGTTTTCAAGAATGATGTAGAGCTGGGCTTACAAGATGAGGACGCTTCTGATTGGGAACAAGTATATGACGCATTTAGGGTAGCTGGTTTTACTCATGCCACAGGGGGTGATATGGTTATATGGGATGGGACTACATATGGGGACATGCCTATTGTTAAGGATATTTATAGCAATATTATCTCGCAATCATATGCTGGTCAGTACACTCGTATCTTTGGACCTTTTTGGCTCCGAAAGATTCCCACTAAAATCATTCTCTTTGGGTGGCTTACGTGGCAAATAAAATTCTTACTTGGGATAATATTATCGAAAGGGGCATTCATGGGCCTGGCAGATGTTCAATATGTTGCAACATGGAGGAATCTATTGATCACATTTTTTTCCAATGCCCTCTTGTTATATAGTTATGGAATATATTCAGTGTTCACTTAATAGAACCAAACTGGGTTCCGCATGAGTTTATTTCTGCTGCTGGAGACTGGGATAAATTAAAAAACAGGTTTAGATCTATGCCCTTCTTTCTCATCTGGGAAGTATGGTTGGCTAGGAATAGGCTTATATTTGATGGCACTCCCTTCCTCCTTCCATTAATATACACAGCCATTATGAGATGGATAGAGCTACAGCCCCCTCCCCAGTCCATCTGTTTGGATAGATCTCACAGAATTCGTCCACGTGAGATTTCTATCCATGCAATTTTTTTTGATGGGGCATGCAAAGAGGGCATTACAGGATGTGGTGCTTGGATCAAGTTGTCTCGCAATGAGAGGATCCACTTACACTGGAATGGTGGTCCGGGGACCAATAACAAAGCTGATATTATGGAATTATGGGGAGGGCTATTAGCTGCTTGCAGTTTAAAATTGACAAAGATGCATATATATGGGGATTCTAAATTGATTATTGAAAGCATTATTGGCCTCCAGCATTTGAACATTCTAGATCTACAGGGATGGCTCAG
Organism: Pinus albicaulis; assembly: GCA_034641835.2. NCBI lineage: Eukaryota > Viridiplantae > Streptophyta > Pinopsida > Pinales > Pinaceae > Pinus > Pinus albicaulis. The sequence goes on from CM076580.1 coordinate 690,813,229, forward strand.
GAGAACACTACATTTATGGCACAGATTGGGCAATCCTCCTATATCCCACATTTACAGAGATAATAACATGAGGGTGGACGGTCTCTCTAAAAGAGGTGTCAATGCAGTTTTTGGTTTTCTGCAGGTGGAACATTACAAGGATAGGGCACTTTTCTGGAACACTACTATCCCAATTCCATGATTTCAGATCACTCTATATGAAGCGTAAAATATGTCCTTTTGTCTTTCCATGTTTCTTTCTCACATATTAATTCACAGGTACTTTTATTTTATCAATTCAGGTGTACCAGATTTTCCCATGAATACGAATATACACAGTGCAATTTCAATATGCGATAGTCTATATCAAGCGAGCCTGTTTGTTGTTTTTTGTCCATTATCATGCTGGATATGAAAGGATATCCATACAAGCGAGCCGGCATAATTCTTTACAAGCGAGCCTGTAGGTTGGATTAACAAGCGAGCCGGTAATTTCTTTACAAGCGAGCCTGTAGGTTGAATTATCAAGCGAGCCTGTTGTTTGGACTATCAAGCGAGCCGGTTTATGTTTTGGGATCATCTATATGCAAGCGAGCTTGCTATTTTTGTATATGATTACCTTTCAAGTGTGCCGGGTTCAGGATCATACATGCGATATACCCTCTTCTCCTATCAGCTTAGTGAATGATATATCAAGCGAGCCTATTTCAACACTTTACATTACAAGCGAGCCAGCATATCCTTCACACTACACACTGGATAAGTGTGTCAGTTTAAACCCACATTGAGACCTAGTCTTGTTTTCTCTCTTTATGCTACTTTGCATGGATTAGAAGGTCTACTAATTTGTTTTTAATGACAAAGGTAACTTTTCATAGAACTTCTGACCCAACTAATATGTAAATCTTGTTTTATATCTATATGTTGTTCAATGAAGACAGGTCAGTTTAAATGTATCTGGAAATCTTGGGTGGAGTGGCACTTTTTCCTTCCATAATTTGTAATCCAGTCTGGATATTTTTTGGGATTTTTTCTTTCTTAGAGGATGCTCTTGAATCTCTATGACGATCTGGATTACGATTTTCTCAGCTATCTATAGATGAGAATGTAATAGTGGACTCATGAACTGTTATAATACAGCATTTTTTTTTTTCTTTCTGAAAAAAAAAAGTGCCAAAGCTTTCAAAATTTAGGGTAATGGCAGACTTAGTATGCTTCTTACTCTTCTCTGTAAGATTTGAAGCCTTGCTGCACTGGTGAAAGAGTTGTGTATATCATGTAACCAGAAATACTCTGTAGCTTAACGTGGAAGTGGAGGACTTGAGAAAATTCGAAGTGTAATCACAGCAAAGACATAAATATGTCTGAAACCCTAAACGAAATTGAAGGTATTATATCGTGGTTATAATCCTAGAAGGAAAAATTCGTAGTTCCGCAACATTGATTGAAACCCCTGCGTGCTAAATATTTTGATTCGACCTTTTTTTTTTCAGGACGAAAAACACTGTTATAGATAATAGTTCATATTCGTTGATCAAATATCATTTTCCAGCACATTAGACATACCATTCTAGCATATGCCAGACAGTAGGAAATATATGAACCCCATAAAGAGGCAAACCAAATCCATCATAAGAATAGTACAAAGGCCATAAAGACACATAAAAGCTCTGCATACCAACCACAGAAAACCCAGCCAATACGTAACTGAATAGAACATCACTGAGCCTAGATACATACTGAGGGTTAGTAGGAACATCATCTGATTGAAAACAACATAAAGGAGAATATGGAGAAAGGCAAAAAACAGAAAAGGATCTGGTATGTACAATGAAGATATAGCCTATAAAAGCAGCATAAGAAAAAAGGATATCCCTCTTGCTTGCAAATGTATTCTAGCTTGCTTGAGAAGATCAGGCTCGCTTGATGTAGATTATGGCAGAGGAAAAGATTAAGAGTCCAACAAAGTGGAAGCCCTGTAATGCACGATCTGAATAGCACCATATGTGGACTCCATCCCTCTTTTGGAGAGAAGGTCAGCACACGTATTTTTCTCCATATGCATGTGCTGAATAGTGTAGGCTTGAAACTTTCCTAATAGATACTTGATCCACTGTACCCAACCAACGCTATTGCTGCATTGCATTCCACATCTGCCGCTGATCCCATCAATGGTGTACTTCAAGTCTCCATATATGTGAATTGAAGGGAGATTAAGAATCAAAACAACGGAAACAGATCAAAAACATGTCAAATTGTTTATGGTTAACCAAAACAGTTCCAATCCCAAAACCTCAAAAAAATAAAAAAAATTGAACAATTAGAAACAAATCAATGAATCAATGATTCTAGCACATACCATGAGCAAGGGAGGCACCTTCCCTAGGTAATTCAAGTAATAGAGGTTTAATGTGATATCTTATTTATATAATTCACTGAAATACATGTATTTTTTTACCATACTTCATTGGCATTACTCTAAACTCATAACCACTGGGAAAAGCATTGCTCAAAACCCTTATCAGCTGAGAAATGAAAATAAAATAACTTATTAGTATACGTGTTTTCATTTTTGCAAATCAAAATAATGTGATCTTAATTCCCTCTAAGGCCCTCTCACTGAATACATTTTGTAAAACCTTACATTTGAATACAGTATCCCAATAAAACTCCAAGAAAGTTGATAGAAAAATGGCTTCTTGCAAGATGTGATGTAATGCCTGTTGGCTAAGATTCTTATACAACTTCATCCAAGAGTTCTTTAAAACAATAGATTATATCCAAGCATGTTAAAACAGATTCATTTGGTGATAGTCAAGTAATTTCTTATCAAAAAGGTTTTGGTGTGGCAGGGGGTACACTCAGCCAAAGGAGGGCTTTCAGTATCATGGCATAAACCAAACATATAGCGAAAGAAGTACTTTCAGGACCAAGCCATACATCATGAAAGTTATTTATTTTATCTATGCTCATATATAATGTACATTTTGGAAGAGAGACTGGATGTTCAAGCATGGAGTTGATATACTATCAAAATTTGGTAGTGTACTTTAGTAAAACGACCAAATTAAGGTCTCCTGAACCATGATCATGGTCAATCTAGCTTTGATTATGCTTAGTTCTCCTGTAACGAACACTACCAAATAACTGTGGAACTTTATCCTGAAATAAGAGTTTCCTATTTATGAAATTAATCTTGTTGCAAATTACAAGCACAATAATCAGAACTGGGAACATTGAGAGGAAACAATTCTAGTGCACCTTGAATAAATAGATTGAAAATATGTAGCTTGGCTTGAAACATTAAGAGTGAATACATTAGGAAAATAACTCGTGTCTGTCAGCATTCTAAGAGTATATTTTCCTATAGATGTCATTTATTTCCTAATCAATTGCTCTGGAAGTTTTCCCTGCATGAATATTCGAACTTGTCCCTTAATAACTGAGAAACTATACAATGTCATTTCTATAAAGGCCATGTAAGAACCACAAGACGCTCTGAATATTATGAATTCTTTGGCCAATTTCAGGAAAATCTAGGCATGTAACTTAATTAAAGAAGATTATGCACATGCAAAGGGCATGCAACAGAAAAAATATATGCTGTTACCTGCACAACCAAAATACATTATGCCTAAAACAACGGTCACAAAGATGCCCCCAGTTAATTGACTTCCACCATACTACATCTAGAACGATCTTCAAGCCAAAATAAAGGCATTCAGAAGCTTCTACTCTCCATATGCACTCTCTTCTGCATTCCAACGGTATATTTTTCCTAATGGTTTCACTTATTTAGTTATCACTCGCTCTGGTAGCTTGCCCTGCATGAAGATTCCAAGTTGTCCCTTCAGAATGGAGCACATGTACAATGTCATTTCATTAAGGACCAACTAAGGTCCACAGGATGCTCTGCATATTCCAAACTCTTTGGAACATTTCTGGAAAGACTAGGCACATAACTAATCGTTGTAGATGAACACAATAAAAAAACATTCATTCAACAGAAAACTATATGATGTACAACCACAATATAGTATGCCTCAGACAACTTCTAGAAATACCTTAAGCCAAATTAAAGGAATTCAGTATTTTTTATTCTCCGCAGGCACTCTCTTCTTAGGTGTGAATCTGAGAAAATTACTCTAATCAGCTTTTTCACCTATACAGTAAAACACAAACTGTTACTCCAATTGTAGGCAAACTTTATCAAGTGACTTGCACAGAATATCCCCAGGGGATGTTTCAAAGAAGGATAGATTTCCCTATTAAATAATGTAAAAATTACAAGATATCATAAAAGCACTCCATTTGAATGCAATTTTGGCAAATGTTTTAGGGAATGGTCATCATCTCATAACTGGGTAATGATAACTGGCATCAAACCAGAGAGGCAATATTTTTATATAATAAAAATTTACTTGCTCCTTTGCACTGTGATTTTCATGCAATTAGTATTTGTTGTGAACAACTTTCTTGCAACCTTGTGACTGAGAAAAAGCACACATGATTTCCCACATAATTTCTTGAGCAAATTTATATGAATTAGAGTGCTCCTTTGCTCATTGCATAATATTCATTTGGATGATGAGCAGAGCTAATTCTGAGCTCTGCTTGTGACAGCTGCAACTCTGTCCAGATATGTTTCTTAAGTGGTCTCCTTCAACTTACAAGGCAACAATTCTAGTGCACCTTGAATAAATAGATCAAGTACAGAACTTAACCATTTCACCACAAAGTTTTCTTTTGGTTCAAAATGATCAATATGTGGAATTAGAACAAATTATTGCCAAGGTTTTTGCTAGAACATCTTCCTTCAAAATATCCTTGGTATTCGGAAAAGAATATTTGCAAGAATGATGGCTAGAGATTCATTGGAAATGCACTAGCTCCTGTTAATTCATATTATTGGGTCAGAATCCGAGTTTTTTTCAATTCCATGGATTACTCCCCACATTACCTACTGTAAAGAAATGAGGAGCCATATGAGGTGGGAATTTCATGTATGGTTTTGAAGTAGAGAACATTTCAATGGAATGAATGACTATAATGGATGTCAGCTCCATCAGAAGGGGTGTCAAACGTGTTTCCCAAGTGTTCAATGTCCAATGTCTTGCAGGACTCTTCAACAATTAAGAAAACATGTTAACCTCTTTTCGAGGTTTCTTCTTGGTTGCCCTTCCTTTCCAACTTGTTGAACAATGCTTCATCATGTTCCCTCTCAAACTCTACAATTTCCCTTTGGGAGATAGCTTCACAAAAGTCAACTCCTTAATTCAAAAACTCAAGAAATAAACTTCAATACTAATCAGGACCATTGTCTGATTCAAATTCCACTTCTTGCAATTCCACAAGCAACTTCCACTAGATTTTCTTTCCTTCTTCCCCATCTCTGTCACATACTTTCATATAGGGGAATCTATTGAAGTTGTAACTATGGTCGATCTTCATTATTAATATTTTGGCCCTTAAATTATGTAAGAAATATTCTTCATGTCATTTTACTTTAGCCGTTGAGATGCATATAATGACATATGTAAGACATATTCTTCATGTAGGCATCAAAGAAAGGAAAATGAATTTTCAAATTTAAATTATTTTTTCCCCCAAAAAGGCAAGTCAACCCTCCAAATGATCAAGCCGGCTCCATCAAGGTTCACAACCATTCGGCCTCATCAACGCTAGAAATATGCCACTCGTCCTCCTCAACACACAATGATAGCCCTGAGGCAGACCGAGTCCCATTCTCTAAGGAATATTGAGCTTTGAGTCAGATCTATTTCTGGGCAGAAGGTTAAAACTCTGAGCAGACCGAATCTTTGGGCAAGATGACGAAATTTTGGGCAGATAGACCTAAGTTGTCTAAAGGGCTTCTTGTAAGAAATTTGACCAGGTGTGACCAAGGCTATGTTACAAGTCAGTTTGATTTTATGTCTGCCTAAAGAACTAGATGTATCTCTATTGAACTAGATAATTTCTCTATGGAGAAGGCTGCTGGGTTTTAAACTTTTTCCGCCATGTGGGTTTTCCCAAGGTAAAATGTTGTATGTTTGGTTGTTCTCTTTATGATCCTACTATAATTTTTGTTCTACTGTCGAAGAAATTTTGTTTGATTGCACAATCATAAATGTGAATACAAGTGAACTTAAATGCATATAATTAGAAGTAATTATCAGTTAAGAAGACTACGAAAAATAAACAGAATCTACAAGATATTTCTATTGAATTTTTCACTATCCCATCTCCCTACATTACTCTTCCCACCACAAATACCATGACCAGCAAATTGAACTTTATGACATTGTAAAAATGTAGAAGAAAAGAAAGAAGGAATAGGAAAGCAAATGAAAAAAGAAGGATTTCCTTCCTAAAAGTAATATTTCTACTATTGCATACCAAACTCACCAAATAAGAGTGTTTACTTTCTATAAATGGGGACTATGCTCTCCAACTGCATGTTGTTACATTATGATAGTATTAGTTCTCTTCAAACATTGTTGTTATTTTTCTCTCTCTAAATCCATCTTAGTGCTCTCACAGTTTGCAAATGAAAATTGATTCTGTTATGTGGTTTGAGATTCTTTAATATTTCTACGCCGAACACACTGTTAAGTCAAACTGCATTGCGTTACATCGAGTCGCAAGTCCAGGTGGGATAGACAAACCATCAGCTATAGAACTTGCCTTTCCGGCCATGACAACATATTATCAAACCTGAACTCTAATGCCTGTTAACTATGCAACTTTAAGTGACAATGAGAACCAATTTTACAATTACCTGAATCTGAAGTCACGATTCATTGCTCGATGCATTGCTTAGTACATGACTTCGGTTGCCTTCCATCTCATGGTGTTGTTTCATATGCTTTGCAGCCTACATTAACACCAATTTCAGATTCCAAGTTGATGTGACAAGCTTTCCAATCATGCTGGTTGTGACTATTCTAAAACTATGTTCAAATTCCAAGTTCAAAAGATCATATTAGTAAGACTATTCCTTATTTCTATTCTAGTTCTGGTTACCTCAAAACACTCTCCATATTCTGGCTTCATATGAGCACTTTGCTGGTTGGGATCATCCTCTATTTCTGTGGTAGTCCCCACTGCTTTTCCCCTTTCTTCAAATTCCCCATTCATAAGACTAGTCTGCTTACTATTATCACTCTCCATAATACATTTCCATGCTAATGACAACAACTTCACCATCCTTTTGAAATTCTAGGTTTGATTGTTCAGTTTGCTTTGCACACCTATCCACTATCTTCATGCTAAAATGAACATTTTTCATTGCTTGCTGATAACCATCAGTCACAATTTTTTCCATAGGAAATGTTAGGGCATTAAGTTTCCAAGGACAGGTGGCTTCTGGTGCAAGCTGCACTGATTTCTCAATATTTTCAGGTTCCTCTAGCAATGGATAAGTCTTGTCAATATCTCGATTCTCTGCTGCCATGCCTGTTTTGGCTATCTTCATAATGTGTCTACAATCATCAATTCACTTTCCCACACATTCAATATTAATTCATTAGATTGTTGTTTAAGATGAGGCTTCTAATCTGTGTCGATCTGTGAAGTGCCCAATAAAAGAAGAATGAGAAATGCTTTCCCTCATTTTACATTCAGACTTGATTATAAAACTAAAGACATTGCAGAACTAAAATTCATTTCCCAACATAGTTCTACGATACACATTAGCTATTTACTGTTAAAATTATGAATACTTGTAATAGCTCACCTTTTGGAAAGGGAAAGGTCCTATTGAAGTAGATATATTTTTAGTCTCTGAGTTTTTCACTGCATCACATTCACTCAAATTAGCAATGACAGATTACGAAACTAAAGACATTGTAGAGCTAAAATTCATGTTCCAACAGAGTTCTACTATGCTTGGGTGTTAGATATTTAGTGATCAATTAATTAAGACTTGTAATAGCTCACCTTGTGGAAAGGTAAAGGTTCTATTCAAGTAGAAACTTTTTTAGTCTCTGATTTTTTCAGTGCATCACTTTCACTCAAATTAGCAATGACAGATTTGTCAAAATTCTTAGAATCTGTCAATAATGAAACATTCAAATCCTGGACATTTTCAAGAGTAAAAATATCAGTGCCAAGAGATTTCCTAATTTTTGATCCACTATTACGATAGTGAGTGGCTTGTTCACATGCCTTTTCAACTTGTAAGTTGGCAAGAAGAAAACCCTGCAGTGTCTGTGTTGCCACTTCCTCATAACCTAGGTAATTAGAAGTACACATTATTACACAGAATGCACTTCCAACAGACAAATGTTTTTCAAGTGATGTTTTTCATCTGTGTGGAGAAGAATGGCCATCTTCTTTTAATTCACGTGATTTTATTGCAGATAACGCTTTTCTTTGTGCATAATTAGCTTTACTTGGCTCAGTAATGTATTTATTGTATAATACAGTACTCACTGAAGTTGTCCCGAGGGAAACAATGTAGCCTTAAAATATCGTCTGGTTCTTGAACTTTAGAGGCCATAAATCGAGTTGTTACACTGCCCATGTAAATTATCTCAGCTTTCTCCATATAAGAAGCTAGTTTATGGTTACATGTATGTGCCATATTTTCACTAGTCCATGGTAACATAGAAGACTCTTCTCTCTGACTCAAGGTTGTTGATGACAACTTTGTAACACTTACCTAGGCATACTTAGGAGATTTGTTTTTCCAAACACACTCATTATCGTTCACCATTTCCACATCTCTGACTGCAAACTCCTCTTCCATGACATTTTTATAAATAGATCCTGAATCTTTCAACAACTAATTATTTTCATTGTGCCTGTTAACTATAATTTTGGTCAGAGATTTTCATTTCGTAAGCACATGAGCAGTCTAAATTTTTTATAAAATCCATCGAGAATTGACTACTATCTGTTCATCGTCATTTCCTAACAATTGCAATCCATCCAGATGACTCTTTTAAACTCTTGATTTAATTCATGCTTATGAGGATTCTCATTAATGTGAACCAAATGTTTTGGACCCTAGTTCAATCCAACCACTGCGATGTCTGCTTCAGCAGTCTCCATGGCATGCTTCTGTGGAATAGCTTGACTACTTTCATCCAAAAATGAACTAAACATTCCTTACATTTGATTCTTTAAAAAAGCATCCTGACAAGCACCTACAAAATTCTCCCCTGGTTTAGATTTCTCCAATAATCGAACAAGCATTTCTTCCATTTCCTCCACAGAAACTTCTCAATATTTCACTAAATTTTATTCTTTACAGGCGTACAACGACAATCTTTGAAAATACACTGTTGCAGCACCTTCATCTAGGGCATATGTAGCATGCATTCTTACATCATTCTCACTGGTTTCCTCCAGTGACAAATCCAAAACTATTCTCTTCTCCACCAACACACTGCTTTTCACAATGCCTTTGCAGGGTAAGAAATATAAAAATCCCTGTTTTTCCACCAAAGAAACATTTTCCTATAACAGCCATGTTTTATGATTCCCTGCATTATCTATGTGAATTTCTCCAACTAATGACTTTAAATTCCACTGGATTTTTGCACATCCAAAAACAACATAAATTGAACAAGCTGCCTCAGTTACTACATTCTTACAGTCAACCTGTGTTGCATGCATCTCTACATCACTTTCATCATTTACATCAATCACCAACTCCAACTACCATGCACCATTTACAAATGCAATATCTTCATGTGTAGTTACTCTAGCACATTCACTTCTTTGATCTATAAAGGAATTTAAATCTCCTGTCATTTGTCGTATGAAAATTCTTGAGGGACTCCTCTTTGAGATGCTTCACTACAGAGCCTGACATCCAATGGCTTTCTCTCTATCCCAAAGCATCCATCACTTCATAAGAGGATCCATTCACAGTGTTAATCTCTCATGCCTCCTCAATTGATCTATCCCTATTTCTTGAAAACTCACACATTTCACCTTCTGCGTTATCACTTGCGTCTAGATTATTAACAGAACCTACAAAGGTGCAATGCCATCCACTTCTTGGTCTGGCACTCCTTCCAATTTGGCAGGTAAATGATCCCGCCGAGAAGGCTCCTTGGCATGCATTGCTGTATAATCTTCCTTGTTTACATCAAATATCAAATCTGGTATTTCCTCGATGTTTGCCAGAAGAGCATCTTCCAGTGGAATAATCAAACATGACTGATTTCTCTCATCCAACAAAGATTATGGTATCCATTTCATTGTCACTCTTGCAATAGCCTCCTTGCCACTTGGCACCTTTTACTAAGACTCCACCTAATTCCTCCACGACATCACAATCCCCATTAGACTCAATGAATTTTTCCTCCACATTTTCTTTATTATTTTCATATAATAAAGAACCCAACATCCCTTGAATCTATTTGTGTTTAAAATCAATTCTCACCGGATGAGAAGATACATCCAAGGTGGGATTGTCCAAACTTTTTTCAATCCTTATAAATGGAGATGAATATTCTCCTTGTTCATTCCCTGCCTCCATCCAGTTCTTGTTGCCTATACATTTCTTTTTCCTTCGTCGTCATATGATGTACTATTTTGAATTTTCTATTCTTTGCATATCAAACATTATAAAGCCTCTTGCACACTGTTCTCATCTCTTTCATTTGAACATAATTTCGATAATCATTGCATTTATGAAGAAAGGATATATTCATGTGAAACCCTGTCCAGCTTCTTCTCTTGGCTACTGCCATCATCTTCATCCCATAGAGAATCCGACAATTGAATGTCGACTTGACCAAAGGCATTGCTTACTTCCTGCTGAGATTGAACAAGAGAATCAAAATCTCTCCTTCCAGGGGGCATTACTTTGTGCTTTGAACTTGAAGTTTACCTCTTTTCCCTTCTCTTCTATCCCGAGACTCCAAAAACTTGCTGCAGCCCATCCTTTCTGTCTCCTCTGCCCACTGAAATTTCAAAAGCACTTCATCCTCGCCCTTATATGCTCCTTCAGTTTGAAATCCAAAATCATCATTTCCACTATTCTTGTTTTCCGTATTTACTTTTGTTGACTCTGTATTTTGTGCTAGGTTATGAGTATATTGTTTTAAATTATTCACTTTAGAACAGAGACCAATCATAAGAATATTCTTATTTTGTGCAGACCTGCAATCCATGACTGAGGAGGAATTGACAGAAAACAATAAACCACATTGCTCAGAGGCATTCAACAAAATTGGCAGACATTTGGTGTTTTTTCTCAAATTCATCCCTGACTGTTCAGATGCTGGCTGATTCTTCTTACCTGTATTTTCAAACCCATCTCCAAAAATATATAGCCATCTAGAAGGTAATGACTCTTTGAGCCCTTTGAAAATACACCACATAATAATCTCTGCCCAATTGTTTGAGCTACTTATCAGCGCACCAATGTCTGGTCCAAACAAGTTTCCTTCAATGATCAAATTAATTTCCTCTTTTCAAATAGAGTTTAGAAGCATTTGCACAGATTCTAGAGTTGTTGCTTCTGACCATACATTTAAAGGTCTCAAATTTCTTGATTTATATGTATTTGCACCATTTGAACTGAAAGCTATATTGTGAAAATTTGTTTCAAGCTCAAAAGTATTATCCTTCCTATAGAAGCCTGAACCCCAATAATCCTCGCAGTGGCCAGTTTCACGAAGTAGAATATGTGCTTCATCAACATCATCAAACCTCAAACCTCAATTGCACTTCCAAGTTTTTCTCTATAACAATTTTTGTGAGTCCTGCTTGCCGGACACCAATTACAAACTTTCTTTCACTTGAAAATTCACAACAATTGAATTTAAATTAGCCTCACGTGGTTTGTATTTCACTTTTAGTATATTTTGCTTGATTATTTCTTTATACAATCTCCCCACTTCTCTTATCCATGTTCCGACGTTCCTTTGCACCTCTTCGTGCAATTGCTAGTTATAAGAATATTTAAGATTCTGGATCTATTGATCTGAGATGGATATTGCAATATAAATATGAAGGATTCATAAGATTTTTTCATGTTTGATCAGATTTTTTTAATTATAAATGTTATCTTGCAGGAAAATTTCAAAATTTGAAGTCATATTAATTCAGTACATTGATGCAAATTCATACGCTAATACAATGGTGCAAATGCATGGATTTAGTTGTTGAATGATATATGATGGTTTGATAGGAGGACAGGACACTTGCACCCACCATTATAAGCTTAAGATCCAGGATTCTCATGAAAACCAGTCAAAGGAAGGAGCAGTGGGCAGGTTAACCTTAAACATATGTAAAGCCATCCTTATTTTCACTAGGCGCAGAGACGTTTCGTTACAAGGTGGACTAGCTGTCATATTCATCAGTTTTTATTTTCTTGTAAGATGTCTCATTTCTGCAGTGGAATAGGTTTTTCTTGATGTTCTATGCATTCTTTCTGGTTTATGTCAATGCAGGTGATCGAATCACTAAGGGCGACTAGAGATGATCGGGGGCTTAGCATGTCAAATTTGGAGTAAATTCACAGAGGTAAAGTGCCAGCAACATTGACAGGGACATTAAGGTGTAAAAATAATGGAGCAAGAGACAATCAGTCAGATCGCAATTGTGCTATGGACCCACTCTGCTTTCTAAGCAAGACAGGGAGGATTGGCATTAACTTTGTGTGGTTGATTGATTTCTCATCAACCCATGATATATGCTGTCACTAATTTGGAGGGGATGATTTGGTAGATCAAACCCAATACAAGCTATTTAGAACAAATGTTTGAGGGCAAGCTATAAGAAAAAAATTGCTTGAGCAGAGATGAATTGCGTTGATCCATGATGGATTCTGAATTGGGTTCTTTAGGTTTGTTCTCATGTGCTATTAAACATAAAGAAGATGAACAGTCATGTACCTCTCCTCCGCTATGGCGTCCTGGATCAAATTCTTATCCCATATCTACAGACACGGCATGTTCATATCCATACCCCATGTCAGCCAGGGTAGAGGATATTTCCAAAGGCAGACAGGAGCTCATGAAAATGTTTGAAGGAATGCCTGAATCAGCTTATGAATTGTCCCTGAGTGATCTGGTGGAGCAGAAGGCTACCATGCAGAAGAGATCAAATGAGGAAGTGCAAACAGAAAAACATAAAGCAGAGGAGAGGAGTTCAGGAAAGCAGGACAAGAGGAAGACAAGTGGAAGCTATATAAATGGGTCGAGTAAGAGTAAGGGAGAAAATACTAAACCATTTCTTCTCAATATATTTATTCCCAGAAGCTTGACACACCGATTTCATTCTACCTCTAGGTCAATACCCACAAGTTGTTCTCAGTTGAAGAGCCATGATTCAGAGAAAGGATTAGGGAATACATATCTTGTTGCAAACCTGTATAATATAAAGACGTCCTATTCTCCTATTGGTTCTTCAATTGGCTTCTCCAAGGTGTCTCCTAAACCATTTTCTGCCCAGGATGGTCAGTCTTATCAGGTTCTCCCAGCTTCTACCATACATACTGGTTATAATTTTGGCCTTTGGAAATTGAGCATGAGTCGATGCTCATTCTGTTGCGGGTACACTTTCTTCTCAAAGACTATTAGCCAGGTGCTTCTTCTGTGTTTCTCTTCACGCAACTTCTGAATTTTCAATTTCTGACCATTGAATAGATTTTATCTTAATTATGAACTGGAAAACCCCAGGGTTCAAGCTTAACTCCATGCTTAATAACCACCCATGGCTTAAGAAGTCCACACCAGTCACTTAGAAATTCCGAACATCACAATCTATCTGCTTACAATTTCACTTATAACAGCCCCAGTGCCTTGAGATGCTATATTTTACTCTTAAAATGTGGGAACAGAAGATTATAACTTAACGGGGAGGTAGCACCTTCATTAAGAACTGATTATTTTATTAAACCTATCATTAAGGAGTGGAAAGATGGAACCTTAAAAAGTTTGCTTTAGATGTTTCTTCCCACGTCAGTCTTGTTGTCGAGTGTGAACTTCATCCATGCTTTTTGTTGAAGTTTTATCAGATTTTATCTCTTTATGATCATGTTTTATCCATGTCGGTTGACATCATAACAGTTTTTGGCATGCAAGTAAACTTTGACAAAGAAACCCCTGAGTCATACTGAATTCAAAGTCTTTCTGCATATACATCAAAAAATGTTAGGACATGCTAGTGAAAAGTTGGAAACTACTAATTAAATATTGTCTGTTTTCTTTTCTTTTCTTTTTTTTATCACAAGAATCGATAATTAACTACTGTCATTTTTCTTTCTATTTCTTTCTTTTTCCTTTTTTTTTCAGTATTAGGAGAATTTCTTTCTTTTTCCTTTTTTTTTTTCAGTATTAGGAGAATTTCTTTCTTTTTCCTTTATTTTTTATTTTTTGGGTATTAGGAGAATTCCTAAACTTACTGCCTGTCTCTGAGGAGGCACAGGGTCATGTCTAAGGGACTGACCCTATACTCTTGAACCTAATGCATTATGCAACTGCCCACATACACGCTAGGTGTGTTAACTGAGTTTCAAACCTGGGTGGGGCCTCAATATTGCTCAGCAAAAACTTTCTTCCTTGGACTAATCTGGGGGAGGTCCAGGATCAACCTTTGTGGCTGCCTTATAACACCAAGAGTATATCCAGCAACTTGTAAGCCAGATATAAGCCAGATATACCAGATCTTATGATTTAGCAAGAGCCTTATAACACCAAGAGTATATCCAACAACCTGTAAGCCAGATATAAGCCAGATATACCGGATCTTATGATTTAGCAAGAGCGGAGACTCTAGGAAATGGGGAGTCTACTCCTTGAGGCGAGATCATAGCAGGCCATATACTCAATGGGATTTGAATTGCGGTCTCGTTAGTTTCACCCAGTGAGGCCATATACTCAATGGGATTTGAACCGCGGTCTCATTAGTTTCACCCAGTGAAACTTACTGTTAAACCACATATCACTGTATAATTAACTATTCTCTATTACTTGAAACATTTCTAAAACTTTAAAGTCCCTGGCTGATTGGATTTCTCTAACACTGAGCCGCTTGCCCTTTCATGAGGTGGGTTAACTGAGTTTTGAACCTGGGCGGGGCCTCAATATTGGTCAACAAACACTTTCCAATGCAGGTCGTCCACCGTTTGGCCTAGCACAATAGGCTAATTAACAATTGTTTGTTACTTGAAACATTTCCGAAACTTTTAAGTCCTTGGTTGGTTGGATTACTCAAACACTGAGCCACTTGCCCCATGCAAACACTTTCCAATGCAGGTCGTCCACCGTTTGGTCTAGCACGATAGGCTAATTAACAATGTCTGTTACTTGAAAAATTTCCGAAACTTTATAGTCCTTGGCTGATTGGATTTCTCTAACACTGAGCCACTTGCCCCTTCATGAGGGACACCCTTAAGGGTTCAACATAGGGTTCATCATAGATGTGTGTATTCCTATTTCCAACACCCTCGTCAGGGCTCACTTTAGCTAAGGTCCCCTGCCTAACCTCAAGCAAAACTAGCTCTATCCCCGTCTTGAAAATTATACATACTAAGATTTACCCCATATTTTCCCTTGGCCAGTGTGCTGCTGTACTACTGAGCTACATGCCCCTTCATTGTGGGCATCATTAATGGTTCAACCTAGATGTACAGATTTCTATCTCCAACAAAGAAAACACCTAATTTGGAAGTAAAGCATCAAAACTGAACGAAAGAGAATGTATAATGAACAAAGTTTTTATGCCAACATTCTACCATATTCCAAAGTTGTCATGTTTGACTTCTAAGTCATTTATATAGATTTTAATCATTTCTTTACATTTAATTGAGTATAATTGCAACCCAATTCGTTTCATATTTAATCATCCCTGAATTAGGTGTGCTCATGCTCCTAAGTCATGACTTTTGGACCTGTGTGTGGAAGTGCTCGTTGCTTTGTTTCCAAAGGTTTTGAAAGTGGTCATTTCAAAAGTCATCCCCATTTCCAAATGTTGTCCTTACCCTATTTCAGGCAACTAAGACTTCAAAATATTGTGCTCTTTGGTTGAATCGAAAATTTTATTTGCATATTAAAGACTGGGAATCCAAAAGGAAAAAGTGGTTCCATTTAAAGATATGTGCAACCTAAATTATCCAAATTCTTTTTTATTACACTCCATCCATCTATTTCGTTGCAGCATTCCTAGTCCTTTAGTATTCAATTATAACTCTATAAAATCAAGATGGCCATCCATATTCAAAGGCTTCTGCTTTTCTTTGCGTTATCTTCTAATAAGGATTTTTATTTCCAAGTAATTCAACTACCAAAGGTAGTACATGCGAGTAGAGAAGTAATTCAACTACCAGCTATTCTCCTACATAGTACATGCTTTGATAGATTATATCAAAAGTCTTACCAATACAATAACATTGATTGTTGTATGTGGACATTTTTGTTTAGGATGGTCCATTACATAATCAAGATGAGGAGCTGGATCATGCAATTGCACTTTCTCTTTTTGAAGAACTAACCAAACCAGATGGTATATGATGGAAATTTCATTTTTTTACAGTTACTTTTAGTTTAATTATATCATTTAGCTCGATGTTTTTCATATATTCAACTAAACCTTTGTTGCTTAACAAGACTTTGTCATTTCCATGTTTTAGTGAAACTGTTTATGGTTTGATACTCTCATACAACCTTTATCAAGTTACATGCACCCTCATTAGAAAAAACAAGAGAATTTTTCTTGCCATGACTATGTTTCTTTGTCATTGTTGACTTAAGAAAGTCTTTTAGCTAAGAAACTAGTTTCAAGGTTATGGCATAACTTGTCATATAAATTGAACAAAATTTATATCCAAAATGTTAATTTGTAAACTACTTAGCTGGTTTTAGGCTTTCCATTTAAAATCTACTTTAGTTTGAACTTTGAACGAGTTGTTCCATAGACTTGAATATTAAGAGATTTTGGTGTAAGGATTAAAAATTAGCCCGTAAGGCCTCTCAGTTATTCATTTATTTTATTTAATATAACATTTACTATTAAATTAGAACCACTCGGCACAAATACGTCATAGATCAAGATCATACTTTGTAGAGTGTCGTAGAATAAAAATAGGAGCAAGGACACTGATTTCTTTCGGTTTTCCTGGTTCTTATTCCTTTGGTGTATCTTTGCAACTTTAGGGGCAATTGCTAGTTTAAAGTCTAATTCTTTAAAGGGTGCTAGCTCAATGGAAGAGCACTTGCTTTACAAGCAGGAGGTTGGTGGTTCGATTCCATCGTGCCTTGATATTCATATATAGGGAATGACGAAGATCAATTTTTGGTGATAGATGCTCTTTTAACCATCACCAATGAGCTTATGGTGACATTTTTCGACCGTCACCAAAATATGAAATGGTGACGGTCAACGAACGCCACCATATATACGTATCAATAGTGACGACCATTAAAGGTGTTCAGCCCATAAATCGTGTTGTTTATGAGAAATGGCGAAGTCAACATTTGTCATTGCCAGTCATTATTATTTATGGACAGTGTCACCAATGCGTT